>OZ026612.1:37605776-37664776 GCA_964020975.1 Hermodice carunculata
CCTCGTGTGTGATTGATATATCAACAACCTGACGATCACCTATGTTTATCACCTGTGATTTCAACTATGTATAATTTTTGTGCATTTATTGTGTGGTGGATTACTTACGTGTATCAGCTGTGTGTGATTGCGTGTGTTTATCAATTGTGTTACTGCATAGATTGAAGAGCCCACTGTGTGTGTTTTGACTCAGTTAGTGTTTTAAGTCTTCTAACCTGAGGCCACTGTGTATTTTTGTACAGTTCATACATCACTGTACTTCACAGACTTGCCTTGATATTCGACCTATATAACCAGGACAAGATTAAAGTTGTGGATGTGTCTTTACCCCCATAAAGTGCTCAGGAGAAGGGTCTGTGTCCTCGGTTGACCTTACATCAAGTGGCAATAGAAGCCTGTTTTCTGCACAAGCCTCGAATTAATGCATACTCTCATTAGCTATGCAGGAGCATGTTATCCAAGTTGAGCTGTGGCCAGTCTCTATGTGTGCCTGGGCCAAGACTGTATTGTCAGGAATCAGGAAAGTGAATTAAAAATACAGTCCAGCAGATTTGTCACCACAGGGACCACATAAGCATTTATATGCAGGGAATGGAAGCTCCTATGCGGGGAAAGCAGTTGTGCCGGCAACTTGTGACAACTTCACAAGACATGTATATACAGATCCAATCTGCCAATGGACCATACCAGGCCTCCGACCATCATCAAATGACCAGGCTAAAGATTGATCTTTTGAACTTTAATTGTGCTTGGATAACATCAGGACATGTTTACAGCAGTTGGGAAATCATGACATGCCCCTGCATGATATCATTTCTCTCTTTTTCTTAATTTTGGAAATATGGACACACCTATAGAGTTAAATGACAGGATGCATGTGTTTACATGCATACACACATTAACTCTCTCAAGACAGATGGGATTGGTACCCTGTAACACACTGTCTAGTTCTTATGCAACAATCTATAATAGTGACAGCCAGTCTTTGGGCAGGCTCCACACACAGACTGAGGTGACCTGCACTGTCACCACACAAGTACTTCATTGAACTGAACTGTGTGCACAGTGGTGCCAGTCATAACCACACAAGCACTATGAAGTTGAACTCTGGTTCCACACACAGGCTGAGGTGACCTTGACTGTCACCACATAAGTACTCATTGGACTTAGGTGTGTGGGCAATGGTGCCATTCATTGCCACACAAGCACTATGAAGTTGAACTGTGCTACATTAGTGGACTTTATTTCCACATGCGACCTTTTAGATTGACCCTTGCCCAGCACAGGAAAAAGTTGCTGTATATAAAGGGCCACATCTCCTGGCCCAGGAGACCGCTACCAGATCAGCTGTGGTCAACACTGCTCCTGTATATAGTCTTGTAAAATAAATGTATAAAGTGTTAATACTTGTGTGTCATTTACAAAGTCCTACAGATAGGACATATCAATACCCTGTATGGAAGGGTGCCTTTGAAACCCTTATAGAACAAAAGAGGATCCCACCTTGTGAAAGAATTCCCTTCTTAAAGAAATATGTGTGTAGAGAGGCCAAAGAAGCCATAGAAGGCTATTTTCTTTTCACCACAGAAGAGGCCTTTGAAGAAGCCAAAGTCCTCCTCCAGCAAAGATATGGCAACTCATTTGTGATTGCCAATGCCTTTCAAAATAAATTGGATACCTGGCCAAAGGTACAATCCCGTGATGGCATAAGTCTTAGAAAGTATGCAGACTTTCTCAAACAATGCGAAACTGCCATGACGGGAATACGCAATTTGAATTGTCTCATTGATGACAGGGAGAACAGAAAAATGCTGACGAAGCTCCCTGGCTGGTTGGTAACAAGATAAGCACGAGTGGTTGCTACATACAAGGAACAAACACAGAACTTCCCTCCTTTCAAAGATTTTGTCTCCTTCATGACAAGGGAAGCAAACATTGCCTGTGACCCAGTCACCTCCCTACAAGAGAGAGGATACAAAGGCTAAGCAGGCTAGCCAAAGACAAGCCCCAGGTGCACGCTCTCTATTAACTGAGGCTAACAAGCCTAGCAAGGCAAATGGTCGAGATAAATCGAAGGGAGATTCTTATCCCTTCCATCCAGGAAAGGGTGGACATGAATGGGATGAATGTAGAGCTTTTTTGGCAAAATCATTGGGCATCCTATTTGCAATCATGTCCATTAACACACATAGAAACTTGGGCAATACTTTCAACTTGCACCTGTCCACAATCAGCCAGTTCTATTTTAACATTGTCCTTTGGCTTCACCAAAATGGGCACGCATTGTCTTTCTGATTTTATTCAAAAGTTTGGAAGATAGATTTGTGGCCTCATATAGAGTGACTCATATGTAGGGCACAAGAAACTGTTGAGACAGCGACAGAGTTTTCAGTGACTCCTACTTCAATTATTTTGTTTGTCGTTCCGAATTATCAGATGCTTAGAAAAGATAGAATCAGTAATCATATTGGCAGAGGTGTCATGCTTTATGTCTGAGCTGATACACCTGCAAGAAGACGGACCGATTTTCAGAAAGAACATGTGGAAGCCATAGTTCTGGAAGTGAACCTCCTGGACAGGAATTCTTTAACTAAATGGGACATGGTTGCTATGTATAATCCTCCCCACCCCCCACCCCCCCCACCCCACCCCCACCCCCAGCACAACCAAAGAGGCTTTTTCGAGTAACATTGCATTTATCCTTGAGCATGTAAGGTCTGTTTTTGCAAATGTGCTCCTTGGTGATCTCAACTACAACTTATCACATAATGTTTCAAAATTACCTCAACCACTAATTGATGTATGTGACATTTATAACCTGGTGAACCGTATTCCAAGTATGACCTGTGTAACTTATAATAGTATCTCCATGACCAGCACCGAGAGCCTCATGGACATTACTATGACTAATATAACCAGTCAAACAAGTTTACATCATTTAAATCTTTTTCCACAGGCATCTGTCAAGGAACTGAGAACCCTATCAGGGTTGATACACTACAGGGAACACTGCCTACCAAAGGCTACTTGTGTGGCTTGAAACATCTGTGTACACCCACACACCCATGGTACTTCAGACTCCAGGCATCTTCTCTTCTTACCCCATATGTTTATGTAAAGATTGATTACCCTCTGACCTGTATATACTGTAATAAAGTCAGTGCTTAGTAGTTTGTACATACAACAAGACGTGTTCGAGCTCTTCTCTACATTCTATTCTACCCCTACTTGACATTTGGTGCCGAGATCGACCAGGATCCTCTAAACTGAAGAAGCTCCGACTGAGCAGCAACCTCACACAGCATGGAAAGACTAAAGAATGCAAGAAGAGCTCATAGGGGACAACTTACAAAGCTCATAACCAAGGCAGAGACTCTGAATCAAAAGGATGAGCCCTCAGAAGAAGACACTGATTCATTTCAAGCAACCCTGAATTTGGTCAAAGAGAAGATACAAATAATCGAGAAATTGGACAAGGACATCACAGACTTGTGTACAGATGAGAATGTAGAAACCAGCATAGTGGAAGCAGATGACCACAACATGCCAATCAAAGAGAAGCATACACTGTTATCTAAAGCTCTTGAGAGAAGGTTGGCTTCCAGGCAAAGTGAGGACACTGCTTCAGCTCTCAACACAAGTGTGACTTCATCATCCTCAAATAGTTCAAGTGGACAACATAAGAAACTGAACCTTCTGAAGCTCGAATTAATCAAATTTGAGGGAAATTTACTCAAGTGGCAGACCATCTATGACAGTTTCACCTCAGCAATAGACAAAGACGAGTCCCTTGAGAACATTCACAAGTTCCAATACTTGAAGGCGAACTTAACACGAGAAGCTTACCGAACCATTGAAGGACTCACTCTAACTGACAGCAACTATCAGGCAGCACTTGAACTACTGAAAAAACATTATGGACAAACACACAAAATCATAAATGCATATATGAGAGCATTATGGACACTACCCAAGCCGGATACCAATGTAGCTTCCCTCAGAAAATTCCATGACACACTGGAATCTTACATACGAGGTCTCAATGCACTGGGGAAATCTGAAGACTGATATGGAGACTTACTGATTCCCATTATTCTTGACAAAATCCCAAACACAATGAGAAGGATAATTACAAGGGAAAATGGAAGTGATGAGTGGACTCTAAGTGAAATTCGCAAAGCCATACTCAAAGAAATTGAAGCTACAGAAGCAGGCAATCTACACAGTGTAAATCTACGAGAGGATACCCCCTCCACACCCCTAGCTACTGCAAAGTTTCACGTGGGAACAAGACCAAACTCCAAGTCAAGCAACAGGAAGTGTCTATTCTGCAAGGGTGACCACCCGCCTCACAGCTGCGGCAACATCACAGACCCACAGGCAAGGATAGAGATTGTCAAGAGAGATAAACTGTGCTTTAATTGCCTTGGACGTCACAGAGTGAATGCTTGTAAATCTAGATTCCGCTGCAAACAGTGTCAACGTAAACACCACACATCATTGTGTAATACCCCCTCCCAGCCAGAGGGAACTGTTCCACAAGCAAATCCAGAACCTGAGAAAAAATCTGAGAAGCAACCTGAAAATGATACCTCATCGCCACAACCTGACAAATCTACTCATGTTGGATATACTTCACCAATCCAGCCAGCCAGTGTCCTACTTAAAACAGCTGTTGCTCAAGTACTGGACACAAATGACCAGGCAAGATTAACCACCTACATACTGTTTGATGAAGACCTAGTGGACAAATTACAACTTACAACAATGCCAGACCAAGTCAACATCAACACATTTGGAGCCAAAAGTGCAGATTCAGCTTCAAGCAAAACAAAATTCAAAGTGAAAACTAAGTACAATGAAAACATCGAAGTCAATGCATTGATGGTGCCTAAGATTGCCACTCCATTAAGAAACCTGTTGAACAGACCACTTGTGGACTTACCCTATCTCAAAGATCTTGAGCTTGTTCACCCAATTAGCAACAATACGGAATTTCCTATACAGATACTAATTGGTGCAGATTATTACTGGACATTTGTTGGAAATCACATCATTCGCGGAAATGGACCTACTGCAGTGTCATCCAAACTAGGGTACCTTCTGTCTGGACCAATGCCACATCAAGGCAATGATTCAAACTCTATGGCATTGTTCATATCTGCAGACTCAAAACTGAACATGGACGAAAACATACACAAAACGTGGGACTTGGAATCGATTGGAATTAAGGATGCCATACAAACAGAAGCAAACAATTATGTTGATACTTACAGAGAAAAGTGCCTCGCCTTTGAAGATGGCAAATATACAGCCAAACTACCATGGAAGGAGAATCACTCCCCTCTACCCACAAATTATGACATTTGCGAAAAACGCACAAAAGCCATAATACGATGTCTATCACCAGAACTAAGACAAATCTATGATGGAATCATAGAAGAACAAATCGAGAGAAACTTCATAGAACCAGTACCTATGGATGACAATACAACTGGCCACTATCTCCCTCACCACCCAGTCAGGAAAGACTCTCCTACTACACCGATTCGTGTTGTTTATGATGCAAGTTGTAAAACTTCACAAGACAAGCCAAGTCTCAATGAATGTTTGGAAACTGGAACCCCACTGTTGAACGACCTTGTAAACATTCTCTTACACTTCAGACTTCACAAGGTTGCACTGTCCACAGATATTGAAAAGGCATTTCTAAACATCAGACTTCATGAGGATGACAGGGACTACACAAAATTTCTATGGCTTGCCGATGTAAACAAACCTGATGGTGGACTAAAAACTCTGAGATTTAAATCTGTACTCTTTGGTGCTGTATGTTCAACCACTTGGATACATGTACATCTTCAGTTGCTCCTGACCTGAAACAAAATATCTATGTGGACAATATCATTTCAGGATGCACCTCTGACAAGGAGATACTTGATTACTACAATGAAGCACAAGAAGTGATGGAAAACTGTGGATTCAAATTACGATCATGGGCTACAAACAGCAAGGAGTTAAAGAGATAAACAGTCAAAGACAATGTAGCAGAGAAAGACACTAAAGTGAATGTGCTGGGCATAACTTGGGATACAGAAACGGACAAACTTGGCTACCACACAGAAAAACAAATCTGCAAACCTGTGACTCACTTGACAACAAAGCGTGATGTGGTACAAAATGTAAGCAGAATCTTTGATCCTTTTGGCCTTTTGTCATCAGTGCAAGTGAAAGCTAAGATTTTCATTCAGGAACTATGGAAGAGTAAGGTAGATTGGGATGAACCACTCAATCAGGATTTATTGCAACAAAGGACACGAATCAGTGATGATTTAAATGAAGCCACAAAAATCACTTTGCCACGTCAGTTTTTCAATGCAGAACTATACATAATGGCAGACAGTTCAACTAAGGCATATGGAAGTGTAGCCTACCTGAAATACAATGGAGAAATATCAATTGTGACGGCAAAGACCAGGGTGGCACCCCTAAAGACCCAAACTTTACCAAAACTCGAACTTCTAGGCATACTCACTGCCACAAGACTAGCAGAATTTATTACAAAGGCCTTGCACAATGTTACAATAACAAAGCAAGTTATCTGGTCAGATAGCCAAATAGCAATCCACTGGATTCATGGAAACAAAAAGCTACCTAACTTTGTACAAAACAGAGTTAATGAAATCAGAAAATCACCATGTGAAGTAAAATATTGCCGCACATATGACAACGCAGAAGACCTTTCAACAAGAGGGATTACATCCAAATCTAGCTACCTCAGAACTATGGTGGACAGGACCCAAATGGTTAAAGACTGGAGAGTGGCCTACAAGTGACCACACTGACACTACTACACTATTGGCTGAACAAGACATGTCTAGTCAAAACAAAGATCAAATTCCCATTGATACCATGGAGCAACAAGACACAGGTTTACATCAGATTATAGATATCAATCGCTTCAGCTCATTAACCAAGTTACTTCGTGTGACAGCATTAGCACAACTCTTCATAACAAAACTGAAGAACAAAACTTCAAGCAAACATGAGCTATCGGGAAAGGATATACAACATTCAGAATCACTATGGATTAAAACTGTGCAAAAATCTGCATTTCAAAATGAACTCCATGCAATGAAGGAAAATAACAAGAAACTGGGCCCACTTGTTAAGCAACTCAAAATGTTTGTTGACTCAGATGGATTAATACAATGTGGAGGCAGACTGCACAACACACCCTTGGATTATAACCCACAATTTCCTATTCTACTACCAAGGAATCACAAACTCACACATCTTATCATAGAGGATGCTCACAGGAAAGTTATGCATGCAGGTGTTGGAAGCACTATGACACACTTACGCCAACGTTTCTGGATTACCAAATGTAGACAAACTGTGAAATCCATGCTACGGAAGCGTGTAACCTGCCGCAAAGTTACAGGCAAGGCATATAGCCATCCTTTAACTCCCCCACTCCCAAAGTGTCGGGTCACTCAAGCACCGCCATTTACCATAACAGGTGTTGACTTTACTGGAGCCTTGAACATTAGGCCAACAAATGATGGTGGAAATAAGGCCTATATATGTTTGTTTACCTGTGCAGTGACCAGAGCCATTCACCTGGAAGTTGTACCAGATCTTACAACAAATTCATTTCTTCATGCCTTCAGAAGGTTTTGTTCAAGGAGATCAATGCCATAAAAGCTCATATCAGACAATGCAACTACCTATCTTGCGGCGGCGGAGAAGATTAAGCAATACCTGACTGACAGACAAACAGAATGGGAATTCATACCAAAAAGAGCACCCTGGTTCGGGGGCTTTTGGGAAAGATTGACAGGAATCACAAAAAATGTGCTGAAAAAAGTACTTGGTCACGCTTAGGTGACTCTCACTGAGCTTACAACAATTGTTACAGAGACAGAAACTGTGCTAAATGACTGCCCGCTTACATATGTATCATCATCTCTTGATGACCCAGAGCCATTAACTCCATCACTCCTCTTGAATAGACGCAATATGTCAACATTGCCAAATCCATTTGATGCAGATCAACTCACAGATCCTACTTATGGTGATGCATCAAGCCTCAACAAACGTGCAAACATATTAGCAAAACTACAGCAAGATCTGTGGACTCGGTGGACTAATGAATACTTACCTGCACTGCAGGAATACCACAATCCAAAAGGGACTGTTACCAATACCATAAAACAAGGAGACATTGTGCTCATCCATGATGACACCAAACCATGGATTCACTGGAACTTAGCAAAGGTAGACAAACTTAAGTATGGCAAGGATGGACTAGCCAGATTGGCACAAATCAAAACCTCCAAAGGATTTACAAACCAGCCCATTACCAAACTCTACCCTCTCGAAGTGTGTATGGACACTGCTGAT
This sequence comes from Hermodice carunculata, assembly GCA_964020975.1. Classification (NCBI taxonomy): domain Eukaryota; kingdom Metazoa; phylum Annelida; class Polychaeta; order Eunicida; family Amphinomidae; genus Hermodice; species Hermodice carunculata. The sequence goes on from OZ026612.1 coordinate 37,614,183, forward strand.
GAAAATGGGATTGGAAGTACACCTAGTGACAGTGAAACCACAACAAGAAAACAACGCAAATCTGCCTTGTGTGCAAAGGACAGAATAAAGTTATGCTACATGTAGGATTACTTAAAGTGTGCATTAGTGGATATTACAACATATATTAGGATATTACCATTAGTATTAATGTGTGTTACTACAAGAACATGGATATGATCTGTAAGTAGAATGATATCTTTCTATTTGTACCAAGAAGATGGACACTCATTTCTCCTTATTAAAGCAGTTAAATTGATGCTGAGTATATATCTAGTTTTTTGACAAGTGTGAACTTTCTGTGGCCTCGGAGTGTCAAGGAACTGAGAACCCTGTCAGGGTTGATACACTACAGGGAACACTGCCTACCAAAGGCTACTTGTGTGGCTTGCGACATCTGTGTACACCCACACACCCATGGTACTTCAGACTCCGGGCATCTTCTCTTCTTACCCCATAGGTTTATGTAAAGATTGATTACCCTCTGACCTGTATATATTGTAATAAAGTCAGTTCTTAGTAGTTTGTACATACAACAAGACGTGTTCAAGCTCTTCTCTACATTCTATTCTACCCCTACTTGACATTTGGTGCCGAGATCGACCAGGATCCTCTAAACTGAAACTGACCATGATGAAAAAGAAAAAACTGCTCAGAAACAAACCAAATAGGAGAAATGTGTATGTTGATAAAGACCTGACACCACAGAGGGCTAAAATGGCACGAGAAATGACGGCAGACCAACAATCAAAAAGGTGTGGACCATCGATGGGAAATCCACTGCAGCATGGATGAAAATGGACGCGAAGTTAAGAAGACTATAAACATGCCGGAAGACTTACTGAAGCTGGGCCGGTCTGAAGAGAAAGTTGGCAACTTGGGACTGTATATAGACTTTTAAGATAACCCCAGTGGGAGAGAGAGGGTTACCTCTTATGAATCGGGCAATTTGATCTATACAAAAGATGTTGAAGGTGCTTATTTCCATGAATCCAAAGACTTATCTTCAAATGGTGCTAATAGATCTAAAAATGAGAAACCATGCTCTGTTACAGACATTAACAGAGATATCCAAAGGTCAGTGGACACTTCCAATTCAGTCACGATAACAAGTGTTTTGAGGATGCTGAAAGATGAATGTACGTGGTTTAGTTTGCAAAATACGAAATCCAGATTTCAAGAATGCCTTAGAAAAGTATGACATTATAGGGCTTCAAGAAACAAAAATGGATGAATCTGACCTAGAAAGAGTTAATATAAACAATTTCATTTTTTAAGGTATACATCGAGAAAATGTTAACACTAAATCGGGAGGTATAGGGGTCTACAAAAAGAAGAAACTGTGTGATAAAGTGGAGTTTATATAAGACAATAGATGTAAAGGTGCATTTATGTTCTACTTAAGGGAGCAAGTTTTAGAAAAGACAGTGCTTGTAATAATCTCTTACATAGAACCTGAAAGTTCCCCTTACTACAAAACCAGCAGTTTTGATGACCTGGAGGAAGACATAATACACTATTGTGCAAATGTTCCGGTTATTTTGATGGCTGATTTAAATGCAGGAAGTGGTAAATTGTGTGATGTTACTCACTTTGACACTAATATCATGGATTTTGTACATACTGATGAAGAAATGAAGAATGACTTGTTGTTTGAACAAGGTCTAGAGAGCCTTGGTATTCCTTTAAATCGGAATTCTAAAGATCATTGTATGTTCCCCATGTCTTTTCTCAATGATCTCGGAGTTTGAGGTGCTGGACTTCCATGAAAATTTGTCGGTAGTACATAAAACTATTTGTTTATCATTCAAAACTTATGTCAATGCACTTCAAGAAGACACCATTGCAAATATTAATAAACCATAGTGAAAATACCAAAAGTACTAAGTTAGATAAACATAGAAGACCTAAGTGGAGAGATGATTTAAAAAAAAACTTCTCTGATTACCTTTGTGCTGAAGAGATAAATGGGTGTAAAGAAAAGTTAACTCAGTTGTTAAATGATATGAAAGATGTTGATCAACAGGACATTGACTTAATATCACAGCCCACATGTGACATAATGAGAAACAGTGCCAGGAGCGTGGACATCAGTGCACAACGGTTAGAACAACTGCAATTGTCACAGGGAATGAAAATCCACAGAAAAGTTAAGTATTTAATTTGATACATTTAAGCCTGCCTGTGTAGCAAATATAAGACGATACATAGCATCAGAGGCAGTAATACCAGTTGTACAGTATTGTAAAGTTCTTAAGTTATATCGTAAGCGATCTTCATTTATGCTCTGTAAGCAACATGGCGGACGTTCCAGACGTGCTTGTAGTGGGCCATTCGTTTGTGAGACATCTGAGGGATGCTATTGAAGCTGGTGAGACTGGGTTTGAATTCGACTTCGGACTGCAAGTAACAGCCCGTTTTTTGTGCAGGGGAGGATTGAGGATTCCCCAAACAAAAGAGTTGGTGCAATGTGAATACAGGTACCCTGATTTTGTTTTTATTCAAGTCGGTGGTAATGACTTTGAATTCATGTAACAATACAAGATGTCCAAAAAGACGCAAAACGGGTGGCAAAACAGGTTCTTAGATTTGCAAGGTACTGTAAGAACTATTTTGCTGTTGAGCATGTGTGCTTTGGGAAGTTGTTTTATCGTGGAAAAAGCAAATGGCTGCCCACCGATCATGATGTGGAGCTGTATAACAGAAAGGTGAGAAAGGCTAACGAATATATGTTGGACCACAGTCAAGAATACGGGGTTAGGTACTCGAAACACAACTAACGGTATTGAAAATCCTAAACAAGAACTCTTGGACGACGATGGTACACATCTTTCACCAATTGGACAGGATAAGTTTTACAGGTCGGTGCCGGGTGCCATTATGTTAGGGTGCAAGAATCATTAAAAATTTGAAACTTGTGACGACCACTTGGGACCGTGATGCATTGCAGGCTGCAGTGACATCAGTCATGTTAAGTCACGTGAGGGAGGATCACGTGTTGTTTCAGGCAAAAAAGAGATTGCTGGATGTTCCTCTGGCTATGGCAGGGTTCACATATGGACTTGTAGTATTTTGATTGGATTTGAATTGATTTTATTCAGGTAATCATCATAAAATAAAAATACACAGAATAAAAAAAGTAAAATATCTAACGAAAAGGAAAAAATAATGATAAAGCATGGTGTTTTTGTTTTATCTTACATAAGGTGATTATTTTCAGTCACTTCAGGAAGAATGTGTACTTTTAAGGGGATACAGTTTTCAGTGCAAAAATTCATGTTCAGTCGGTTATGAGCCTTTTATGCATACAGGCTATAATATGCCACAATATTATGCTGAAAGGGTATTTCATGGCAGAAAGAAAAACTTAACATGAACTTGATAAAGTAAACTGGAATCATCGGTGGCTATCGTATGCCCCAAATCACATTGGCTGCTTGAATATGTGGCTACTGTATGCAACAAATAGATGATGCCTGAAAATGACATAGGTACAACTTCATTTGGTCAGTTGTATAAATTGGAACAATGGGGGCTATCGTATGCCCCAGGAGCTGCATGTCATGTCAGTGTGTAAAAATGCCAGAACCCAAAAATGTGTATTCAGGTTGTCATTACGGTGGCTATCATTTGCCAGATCAAACAAAAAAAAGTGTATTCACGCTGTCATTAAGGTGGCTATTGTATGCCAGAACCATTTATGGTTATTCACGCTGTCATTAAAATATCTTTGAAAGTGAACCTTGGCTAACTGCTGGAGTTGTAACCACGCAATTCTATCGAGCTTGGGAGGCCAGTATCATTGTCTCCGGGTCACAAAATTTATAGTTTCCACTCGCCAACTTTCATGATCTATATAAATTCATTTTGGGTGTATACTTGCACATTCCGGCATTGGCACTGCCTTTGTCCAGGAGTCCATACAATCAATTCACTTAAACAACAAAAAAAGCAAGGTAACCTATTAGTTACATTGAACAGGAATGAAACTGCTCAGTCTACTGTTGCTCTTGCAGATGCACAATACAAGGCAGAAAAAGAAAGCCACGCCATCTCCATACGAGAGAGCTCCAACTTGACTGGACAGACCTGACATATAGAGCAAATGGTCCACGAGATACTCTATCAACAAGTCCATACAGGGAAACAAGCCACTGGGAATAGTGAACATGTCATCACGCCAGGTGAGGCCCGTCATGAGTCAGCAACACCAGGAGCGGCTGATATCGTGTCTGTTGAACATATCCCTAAAGATGCTGAAGTTGTGGTCACAACAGCTAACCGGGCAATCTACGATCCAGGACATGAAGTTACGTTGACACAAGGGCGTGTTGTGTCCCACAGGCCTGGTACAGCTGGAGACATAAACACAAACTTTGTTACTGTGACAGAACTGCCAAAGCCGCCAGTTTTGAAAAGGCGGCCTGATACAAAGCAGATGGCACAATCAAGCTCTACATTACATATGCCTCAGGTACCCACAGCAGGACTCTCACAAGGTACAGGCTTTGAATTTAATGATGTTATTGCCAAAAGACTAGGGCTCACAGGTAGGGATGCAGTATATTATGTGGTGTCAAACTCTGTGTCCAAGAACACAACATGTAGTAATGCTGAAGTGGGCCAGGATTCACAACACGGCCATGGACAGTACACAGTGCCTGTCTCAGTGTCCCAAAAAGGGAGGCCATGGTTTACAGTAGCAATGGTTATACCCCTCCATCCACACACACATCTGGCTTGGACATGTCAATGGGCATGGGTGTATCCCAATTGCTAACCAAGATCGCTGGCCGTCATGAGTCGTCGGTGGTGTCGCAAGGCGCAGCAGTTTCTGCTGGGGGTGCAGCCATGCCCTTCTGCCCAGAGACCTTAGAGCTGTGTGTGGATGAGGCTATGAAAAAGAAAATCACATCAAAAGAGTATGTTGACTTGTCTTTGATAAGAAAAGCTACACAATTGGAGGATGAAGAGCAGACTGAAATTACTGACATGGTTCAAAACATTTCTATCAGGCTGCCCTTCCAAAGCAATTCCAAAAAGTATGAAATAAAAAATTTCAATGACTGGCTTCAAGCCTTTTTGATATATGCCTCAGTATATTGTAAACACTATCCACAGGAGACACTTGCAATTTTCAAATACGTTGATATTGTTCGTGACATGGCCAGAAGGCCGGACAGCAATTGGCAGCTTTATGACAAGAAGTTTAGGCAACTCAGGGCAGCCTGTAATTATCCATGGAACTACATGTCAAGCAACATCTTCAATGAGACTATGTTTTTTCGTCCCTTCACACCTGTCAGTAGGGGTACCAACTTTCGTGGCAGAGGGGGCAGGCAAGGTACAGGTAGAATTCCCTCGTCCTTCTGCTTCCGCTTTCACGAACGAGAGTACTGTGACTTTACTAGATGTAAATTCTTCCACACCTGTCCTCAATGTGGGGGAAGCCATAGAGCATACACATGTAGAGGCAGAGGCGCCCCCAGACGCTCAAGATTTGTCATGCACAGTAGTCACACCAGTCAGGGCAGAGATTCTGTTTAATGAGTTTTCATGATACAATGTTGAAACTAAACTGTTCCTTTATCAAGGCTTTGCTCATGGCTTGAAAATCCCACATTCTGGTGGCCTACCACAAAAAAATTCCTAAGAACTTAATCTCAGCCAGAAAAAAGGCTGATGTAGTAGAGGAAAAGTTAAAAGTGGAATTGCTTTCAGGACGTGTAGCTGGGCCCTTTGTGGAAACCCCCTTAAAGAATTTTGTGGCATCACCTATTGGTGTAAGAGGAGCCTTCGCATTTTTGGTTCAAGGCATAAAATTGCCAAGTACAAACTGCACTCATTCGGTACAGTACAATTTTTATTCTTCGCAAGGAAGTATTTTGGCATAAAAGGCTAAACCGTGTTCAAAATTTTTTCAAAAGCCCACCACCTCCCCATTCCCGCCTCAGATTTGACTGGTTCTTAGTATAGGTGATTAGTCAACAGGCAATATAAGATTCATTGTGGGCATGAGACCCCCACCTTAATGGGCCAAATGGTAAAATTCTGTGATATGATTCTGATTGATTTTCTTTGCTGATTTGACTGAAATAATGATTTCAATTGATGAAGCTACGTGGTACAGTGATACGATTCTAATTGATTTTATTTGCTGATTTGACTGCAATAATGACTTTAATTGATGAATATTTTGTAAATAAAATGGACTCCATTGCCATCTTAGCAAGCTGTGTTTGTCTTTATTAGCCCACAAATCTAGCTTGGTGAGACAGGAACCACAGATGTATTATTTGTCTTGCATCAGAGAGGGGTGTATAGCTCCAAATGGATATCAACTGTAGAAAAGTGGATAAATGAATTGGGTATGACAAATATTTGGTTAAACCAAAAAGTTAACATTAAATGGTTTAAAAATGCTGTTAAACTAAGACATGAAGACCAGTATAAGCAAAAATGGCTTTCAGATGTATATGGACATGAAAGTTGTGTTAATTATAGAATGTATAAAGAATCTTTTGGTTTTGAATATTCGCTTATTGATCTTCCTAGGGCTTATGCTAGCTTGTGTAAATTCAGAACTAGTAATGATAAACTTCCAGTAGTTAAATTACAATATGAAGACATACCTCGAGAGAAGAGAATCTGTAACCTATGGGATATTGAAGTAGGTGATGAATTTCATGTACTTTTTGTCCGTTTTTTACTAATGATAGAAGAAAGTTTATGAATACAAGGTATAGAACTAGGCCAAACTCTTACAAATTCTGAAATCTCATGTGTTCAAATAACATTCCTGAGTTATCCAATCTCTATAAGTTCATCAGAATAATTAATAATTTATGAGGTAATCTTATGTTATGTTGGTGTCATTACAACATCTTCTTCCCATGCACGCCACCCCCGAGCCTGTATGGTTGCTCAAAATCTCAGTTATTTTTTTCTCTCAATGTTGGCAACCCTGGGTACCGGACAAAATGTTTGCTCAATCTATGAACGGCAGCATGGACGCATGGACAGTTCTATACTGACTTCAAAGACCGTTAGCCATACAGCCATCCACGTGACGCAATTCTTGTCAGAAAGGGCAAAAAAGAAACGACTCAAGAGAAGGAAAGAAATCATTCTCAGTGCAAGTGAACAAGACGAGAGAGACAATGTTGTAATTAGAAGAGAAGAAGATCACCCTTACGCAAATATAACAATAGGAGAATGCCGAGCAGCAAACTGCAAGTTACTTAATCACCCACTGATAATGCAACCATTAGCATGGCAGGATATGGAGTACTATCTGGCTGACACGGCAAAAATATATGACTTGGCTGAAATGTACGAGTGGTCCAGTATTCTGGATTTTAACCACCAATAACAGGAACTCCACGCTGAGCATGCATAAGCTTGGGGTACCTTTGCCCCACACATGGAAATTTACCTGATTCCCAAGAAAGACAACTCCATGCAACAGAGATAAATGAAACAAGGCTACACACAGAAACCAAACATGCAAGTAGTGGGACGGTTTGTACAAGAATGCCATCTCCTTAAAACACATGGCTGCTGTTCTTCTGCATCCCAAGATAATCTGATAAGGATAGCATGGCTTGAGAAGGAAGGAGCCAAGGGGGAGATATGAATGGGACATTGCCATGGACGGACGTGCTCACTGGCGCAGATCATATACCATCACTAGCATTACATACAATGTATACCTCTAACCTCTAATGTAATTTATTTATTCAATACTGAATAAATATCATCTCCATCAAAGAAATAATATACATGTACCAGCGAATCCTTATTTAACAGTATACTTACACCTAGACTTTAGATGAAAACTACGCATTAAAATTCTTCGTCAAAAGAGCAGTCACTCAAGTACCAACCTGGTCTGGTCACTTGTATTTACATTGCCTGGTAATCATGCTGCAGCTGCCCTTGATAAATCTGCCACATGAGAAAGGCTTTCCTCACTTGGAGTGGAATTAGTTAATGTATGGTTCATTAGGATCCATATTCAAATTTCTGCAGTATGCTAACTACTTCCCACTCAAGTTGTGCAGAAGTGCCTGGACATAAATTTGTCATCAATAAAAACAATTTGGTGAGAATTGTAAATGACACTTCTACTGATAGCATGCCTCAGGTCAGCAGTCTTACTTGTTCTGGACTCAGCATGCTGAACCCAGCCTAAATAGATATATCATATACACACACACATATGTACATACAATGTACATGAATGTGCTGGTGAACATTTACAATGTTACCAGGCAGTAAACTTTTTTCAGTTTTCATGCTGCTGCCTGCTGCTTTGATATAAATGTAGTTCCTGATCAACAACCCAGACAGTTTAAATTTTGAACTCCTCTTCAGACACAGAAGACATGTATGCATGCCCTACTTCTTATGCCCTCTGCCTCTCCATCCTTACATTTCTGGAGTCATCCTGAGTAACTACAGCAGCTTGATTCTGCTCAATTTGATAGAACAGGCCTTGACCTCATCTGTTATATCTTCACCCAGTGGACACCTAGCACCAAAAAAGAAAAAAAAAAAAGTTCAATGAATAGTTCATTAAAGATAATACATGTATAATAATAATGTCCAATAAAAGTCATAGTCTTCACTGCTGGTACCAATGTAATATCACTTGCCATTAACTCTTTGGGGACTCATTCAAACAGCTAGGTGTCCAAGTCATAGAATGGGTGCATTGCACCAATAAGAGCTACTGATGATCACGATATGTCATTTTGGTATGAAAAAACAAAAATTTTAAATACTGACAACATTTCCAACTCTTAACCATTTTTTTGGTTTTTAAGGGGAAAGAGTTGCATGCTGATTCATTAACATTGGACCCTCAGAATTAAAGCCACCATTTTGTGGTCTGAAAATTATTTCTTGTAATATGTTACCTGTCATTATATGTTCATCATTTACCACAGCTGCAGCACAGAAAATAATTTTAGATTTTGACATTTTTCAATAATACATAAATACCCTACCCCACCCTTGATTTATTTATTTTTGATAACACACAGAAACATATAATATGATAAAAGAATCAGTCAATTAACAAAAAAGTGCATTGAAACACACAGAAATTGTGTGTTTATGGTTCAGAAATAAAGAGACACGCACTCCCTCAAATTACAGATAAACTATCATATTTTCTTCTATTTCATTAATGTTTCTCTTTAGTAGACATATCTCATTCAGTGAACATACTTGGGCTGTATGTCAACCTCCTGAGGGTTGGCGGCACCAAGTCCCAGCTTCCACTTCTCCATGCCATTCCAGGCGATCATGATGCCATTGTCTGTGCACAGCTTTGGAGGGGGACACACGAGACGACAGTTGTATTGGTCACATATCTGCTGAAGACCCTGCCTGATGAACATGTTGCTAGCCACGCCCCCTGACACAACCTGCAAGTAATATGATAAACAATGAAATGTAAAAAAACACACCCCTTGACACAACCTGTAAACAATAGGATGCTAGTAAACAATAAAATGTAAAAAAAAAAGAAAACAAAAAAGACACCCCTTGATACAACCTGTAAGTAATAGTATAAACAATGAAATGTAAAAAAAAAAAAAAAACCTTGGTACAACCTGTAAGTAATAGGATCAACAATAAAATGTTAAAAAAAACACACCCCTTGATACAACCTGTAAGTAATAGGATACAGAATGAAAGGCATAGGACCAAACACCCCCTTATGTAACCTATGAGGAATAGCACATGTGTATACAGTAAAATCTACAGGACAATTTACAATTTTAAACCATGCAAATAACCTCATAAAACCTATGAGAAAATAATAGAACAGCCCATTTTTAACTGACCTGGATACATTCAACCCAAAAGACGTCCTAACTTGAGCTTCACCTGAAGCTTAAACTTAATCAAGATGAGCGGAAGTGACTCCAACTAAACTCTGAGCAGAAAGTATGGGTGACCAAGATACTTAAGTGGCCTAGATCCTTTTTTTTTTTGTAAGTAGCTACTCTCGAAAGACTGCCTTAATAGGAATAAACAAGTTCCCACAGAACTATTTTATCTTATCTATTTCCCAATAATGTGCTCAGTTCATCAAGGGTGAATTAAATTCATTATTTAAATAACTTCTTACTGGAATAGACAGACAGACAGATACACAGACCAAAAAAAAAAAAAACTAAAAAAAATACAGAGCACAGCATCAAAGAAAGACAAATTGAAAGTACATATAAAATAAATCACTGAATAAATCTATGATTTTTTTTCCAAATTTTTTTGGGTGCTTTTGCTCAGCCTATTATCTTGCAACTTTACATTGCTTTATTAATATTGACCTAACAGTAGTTTTCTATGCAACAATATTGACCCAGATTTATGCAAAGCAACTTGTTAGTACAATAAACAAAAATATCAACTAATAGATGAGTCACTTGTCATGCCAAATTTGATCAGGATCTGACAGTTTCACAAATATTCATAGCACTTCTTTGCTACCTTTGTCCATAAATTTGACTGTGTGTACCATCTTGTAATAATTTAAAGAAAATGTGAGCCATATTCACCCCAGCAAGGAACCACATTCTGATTTGTGGGTTAAAAAAGGATCAAATTGAATGCAATATGTTCCCCATTCTACCACAATTTTCATGTTATAGCAGCATGGACAATGTTTTATATGTTAATCCGGAACCGAGGCTAATTTAGCATCAATTTTGAAAGTGCCCAGGGTGCTAACGGGGAGGAATATGGTGTAAAACTTTATATAAACAAAATCATACATACAAGTGTCTTTTCCAGTGGCAGCAGGTTTTTCATCTCACAAAACAGTAGAGCCCTCTGTAGGCGTTTTGCCAAATGATGAGTCACAAAGTACTGGAAGCTAGCACATATGTCTGCAATGTTAGGCAACATCTCCACTGCACCAGTGCCTAAACAGAAAGAGATTTTGAATATCATTATAACAAAAATTTATCAGCTAATTTGACAAATTTTGGGTTCATCATAAATCTTTGTATGTATATAAACTGGGAATTTTTCAATCTGTTTACCTCGTATGTACGTTACTCTGCTTGCCTTTGGCTATCTTAAAATCTGCACAATGACGACTTTTCCACATAGGGGGCCAAAACCTACTGTGTTTCTTTTCTTCTTCACGTATAATTCTCCTCATTGCCTCTTTCAGGCCAGCAAAGGAGAAGTTACAATCAGGGCTGCCTGCCATGACATTGATCAGACTGAAAGCTCTGGGATTTCCTTGCCTGGCCAGCTGTTCAATGGCTGGACCGCCACTCATTTCACTGTAGTCAGCTAAGTTCTTAAGTCTCAGTTCCCTGGCAGTCTGTAAGCATACATAATAATAACATTATGTTTGAACCAACATATGGACGTCTTAAAATTGCTATGAATAGAATGATTGATTGTTTTTAAAAAAATGAATTACATGTATTCAACAATGGCATTATGATATTCTTTCAAAGTGAGTCACTGCACAGACCGAACTGAGAAAAAGGTTGGCAGTATCAGCCAATCAAAGTTCCCCCTTGGGTTTCCAAGTGGAAACATTTGAGTGAAACTGAAAGAGGTTGTATCTCTTATTATGAAGACTATTTTGAATCACAACTTTGTCTGGACATGGTTTGAAAAAAGAAAAATTATATGCAAATACATCACACCAAAATCATTATTTGGGTCTGCAAGATTTTTCAAGTTGCTATGACAAACATGGACATGGACACATACATGCATACCATCTCAAACATAGAAGGGAAAAATATGAATGCAAAGTGCGAAAAATGAAGGGGCTTCCAGCACACAAGTACTGTTAATATAGAGGGCCATGACAACAGTACATAAAACCCCTTTATGAAGGCTAATTTAAAAACAGCTGCAGTGCTTTCACAAAATGTGAGATAGACTGAACAATCTGTTGGTGTAGCTTATATTTTATCACCAGTTTGACTTTATGTTTATCCCATTCATTTTGGCATATTTCATGGCAAACCTGATTCCAGCTTAAACACTGTTCACAATGCAGGAAACCTGAGAAAAATAAGTACCTTTTACCCGTGTTCCAAAAGTATATATTTACACTGCTTACTTTGTCAAAAGCATCCCCTGGGGCATCATCAAGGCCTTTGCCTAGAAGTAAAAAGTCCTCGACATTTCTCGCTACAGCCAGCAAGCAGTGACCTCCGCTGATCAATAATACCAGGAACGGGAACTCTACTCTGTAAGGCACAAAGACGACAAAAATAAAATACATGTATACAATTTACATAGTCTAGAATTGTGATTGAATTGGTATGTCATGCACCTGGTCCAAATGCAGAGTAACAATCAATCAAAATGGTAAGCTCTGATTCATTTATCATTATTGTTGTTGTTGTTGTTGTTGTTGTTGTTGTTGTTGTTGTTGTTGTTATAACACACACACAAAAAAACATGACAATCTTTAATATCATAATACTGTGGCTATCTCACTGTCCCAAGCAGAAATAACAAAAACAATAACAATATCCCAGTCAACTGCATGTAAGGGTGCTTACAGTTCCCCTAGCAGTGAAAAGTAACAGAAGTCACCACAACATGGTATGACCAATTTTAAACAATCCAAAATTATTCTGCTATTCTCAAAGGATCACATCATGCACAAAAATGTTGGCAGACAAAAATCTTGACATGATATTGTTTCAGATATGCTGAGGGTGCCAGACCAATAATTGTTATTTGATTCATTTACCCGAACGAAAGAGAAAGTGTCATTACAATGCCTGGAATTTTGACTATACATTTGCAGATCTAATTCAAAATAAACTGCTTACAACATGTGTATATTTCAGTTATGAAGGAAAATATGTCAGATGATCTCTCTGCATACCTAAAACATTTATCATATATTTATACATTTCTTTACATTTTGAGATTGTAAAATATATATTGTTGCGAAATGTAAATGCACTTACTTTTCAATCATTCTAGCTGTGAGAGCATGGGCTTCCATATGATGGATGGGTATAAATGGTTTTCTGTAACATTATGGCACATCTATGCATTTGCAGATAGATATTCAACATTTAAATTTTTCAAGTCCCCCTAATAGGTATAAATCCCAATTCTACAACTTTGTCTTTTTGTGGTTCATTGGATGTGCTTACAGCATGCACCTAAAATTGAAGTTGGAATGGCATCTCTGCCTATAATAGTTTTGAAGACCCTAACACTGCTCATTGAAGTACAAGTAGTCTCTTTATGATGGGCACAAGAGGTTTATATTCTTAGTTTGTTTGTTTGTTTTTTTTTTATTGTGACATCTACTAGCATTTCGTATGGTGTATTCTCATAGTTCCATGGAGAATGCCCCGCATTGAACAAACTGGTATGCTTACTGAAAATGAATGAATGATTGAAATAATGAATGAATGAACGAATGAATGAATGAATGAATGAATGAATGAATGAATGAATGAATGAATGAATGAATGAATGGAGTGAATGAATGAATGAAAAATAATATGAATTAGTTGAGCAAACTGGCCTAAATTATCATTTAAACATCATTTTTATAGAGTCCATTCAAAATCCAAATTTCATGAATTTTGTTTCCCAAAGTAATCTGAGACGGCACAAAAAAGAGCATAAATTAAAACTAAAAAAAAATTCAAGTTTAATTTTTCTGAATGGTGCTGCTCTGTAATATTTAGGCTACTAAAAATAAGCATTTGATAAAATTTGTGCAAATAATCTTTTTATCTATTTAAAATTAGAATTACTAGTTCTCCATATGCCTGGTTAGAGATTTTATCTGCATTGACCTAGAAGTCACAAAAGAAATCCAGGCTTCATCATCAGTCATTCCATTAGCAAAATTTCGATGGGGTCACATCCTGGGCTTAGAACATATATTGAGCTGTATTGTGAATAAATAATCAAGGCAATATGACAAATTGTGACTGTTTCAGTTTTACTGATTTAAATAGGGAATATACATTTTTTATTCAATGGATACACCTATCATTTTGTATTTTACATCTCAAAAATGTCACAAATACTACCATGCATGTAATTTTAGTAATAGATCATTTGAAAAACATGCAAAATTTAAAAATCTGAAACTTACCCTGATGTGTACACCAGCTTTCTTGCGTAATTTAATCCTACCAATAATGATAATGATAATCCTGGCTTTACTGTTGTAGCAATGGCGTCAACTTCCTCCATGAACAAAACATGGTGATAACATCAAAATTTGCCGATTTCATACACTTCATAGGACAAGAAATGTTTTAACTTCGTTGGTGGCAATAGCCCAACCAGGAGATTACAACAGATTTATCAATTAATCTTTCTTAGAAATGCACTCTTACCTAGAAATACACATTTCAAGTCACCAGTTCCACTTATGTATGGTTCCAGTACATGTACTAGCTATTCCATGAATATAACGTGTGGTATTTGGTGATGTAAGTGTGTACTTGTCATTTCCACTAAAATAACAATACACACACCAATATAAAACATAATTATTCATATTTCATGTTAAGACATTCCACTCTTCTGTTAGCTTCCTACAATCTGTCAAATACTTTGTTTTATAGTGCACATTTTCAGTTGATAAACTGACTGAAGCAATAAATTAGTCTCCCATTTAGGAGACCACACATAACAATGTCTAAAAGTGGCCACTAAAGCAGGTAATTTCTCATGAATTGAAGTTCATGTTGGACTTTTAATCCATGTGATAATATTTCTGATATCCAGATATTTCGCCGGTGATGTCCCCAGCTTTCTCAATGGAAGAAAAGATGTTATTTGAAAGTTAGACTGGTCAGTTAGGCCTAGCACGTGGTATTTGGTGATGAGGACATCACCGGCGAAATATCTGGATATCAGAAATAATATCACATGGATTAAAAGTCCAACAGGAACTTCAATTTATGATTTACTAATCAACACATAAGAAAAATGTCTTTGAAACAATATATAGGTGATTTCTCATTGAAGAGGTTTCTCAGCTCAGAGACGACTGCATATATGTTTGCTTGTTGTTACTTGATATGTAATGTTAAGATAAATCAAACACTAAATACCTGCACTGTGATATTAGCTCTTTGCAAAGCCAGGTTGACTACTTCTTCAATGTTTTGCTTATGGAGATCCCTTGCAATTGGTGGGATGATGCCTCCGAGTCTACAAAAGGAAAAGATAACAAAAAGTGACAAATGTTTACTGCTATAGATTTTGCAGTTGCAAAACGCCATCACAAAATGTATATGTTTTGCCTATACATTTGTGTGCGTCTTAAAAACGAATGTTAAAATCTAAAGCATGCAAATGTGAATGTTTAGCTGGGCAAACATGGATGACAACAAAGTGTTGCTACTCTGACAGGGCAAGGGTCACAACTGTTAATGGTATTATCTGTCTGACCAGTTGCATTTCAACAGAAACTCATCAGGGACTAAAGGGAAAATGACGTTACATCTGTTTTTATACTGGAGGGTAAATTTTCCTTTGATATGCAAGACACAGGCTTGTGATTATGTAACATGGAGGTCTGGACTTATTTTGACAATGGTTGTCAATGTAAAATATGATTCAAAGGTAGTTTCAATTGGAGGAAACTCAAAGAATGAGGTCAGTACAAGTACACTGCTGGGGTCAGTGTGTGTATAATATAAACAAGAAAATTTTGTGGGACCAATGTTCAAAAAACCTGGCTGCTTTGTGTGCGCCTTCTGATATCAGTATATGCCAGGTAATAATATACACGTATGTATGCACTGTTTAATCTTTTGATTTAATTTTCTTTTAAAGAACAAACTTGATTCCAAAGAAATAAATGATTGAGAAGAAAAATACTTGCTTCTACTATTGGGTATCGTTACTATTTTCTGTATCATGCTACTTTTTGTTACAGAGCCATGTATCACGATACGTATCACAATATATCATGAATGTATGAAGTGATCACACTCTTTGTCTTTACATACAACAGTCAGTATCACAGCCTCTGTGCTGGTGTTTTTTCATTCTGTTGCGTCTGCATGCACCAGCAATGAATTAATGATGTAAGCAGCGAAATGCATTTTACTGCCTGTTCATCTCCATATGGGGATGATTTTCTTCATATGAAATTCATAAGTGATGATAAAATTGAAGTTTTTTATCGTATCATGAAAATTAGATATACAAGGATCATATCATGATACAGTTCGGTACAGGGTTAGTATCGCCGTATTTCGATATATCATCCCAACCCTAGTTTGTTCTATACTAGAGGAGTCTACACATGTATATTAAACAAGGATTCTGGAGTTTCTGCTGGCATGACTACACAAACAAGCTGACATAGTTACAGTGTGTATATACATTTATAAAAATATATACATGTGTTATGGGTATGCACGTTATGTCCAAGAAAGTGCTGTTTATCCTTTTTTAAATTATTTTCTAATAAAAGATAAAATATTTTTAAAAAATTGGAGAAAAACTTGATTAGCTCTCAAGTACATGTATATATATATATATCAATGCCATCACTATAATTGTATTTGTGTCTTTTTGTCCAGAACCACTTCCTAGTAGTCATTACCCTATTCTGCAGTAACAAATAACGAGCCTGGAGTTACAGTTGCCATAACTATACAGACAAGCTCATATAGTTATGGTATATGTATGTTATAGGTACTACATGCATGGTATGTCCCAGAAAGTGCCGTGTCATACTTGATTCTTTTTCTGCTGAAAGAAAAATATTCCAAATAAGTGAGGAGGAAACTCACTTAGCTCTACAGTAAATGTATATCTATAACAAACCATGAGCCTAGAGTTATGGTCGCCATAACTACACAGATGGGCTGATATAGTTACGGTATATATTTATTTTATAGGTAAACGCATAGTATGTCCAACGAAGTGCTGCTGTTTAACCATTTTTATTTCTTTTTCTTATAAAAGAACAAAGTTTATTCCACAGAAATACATAATTGGGAAAAGAAAATACAAAGATCTTAGGGAGAGCATTCTAGAGAAAAACTCGATTAGCTCCAAAGTAGATGAAAAGGCTGTAAACATGAGAAACCCTAATCCTGGAGCTACATATATCTACTGATATGTTTTGCCCCATATATTTATTCATATCAAAGGGACACACAGTCGATCAATGGTATATCTTATACAATGGCCTAGCAATTCAGTGGTAGTAGCCAATAGGTCTATACCATATTTATTCCAACTGTAACATGCACCCTTATAGAATCAAGCCCCCTTTTTATTTTAGCTTGTTTATTTATTTTTATTTTATGTGCCCATAATCACCATAATACAATATCAGTATTTCCCAAATACATTGAAAGGCAACATGCACCAACCAGATTGACTCCTGGGAAGATTACGTTATTACCAGAACAATAACCTGCCAAGCCTGAGAAGGTTCTTATGGCTGCCGTCAGTTTAACTGATAAAAGTTGGGTTACGGTTACCGTAACTGTAACCACCTTGTTTTTTTACAAGAATGGATTATTATTTAGGAAGTGGATATTGTTACGGTAACCGTAACTGTGTGCTGGAAGTTTATTATTACGGCAGTCAAGTGATTACCGTAACAATAACACGGTCACTGAGAAGCTCCTATGCATACGGCTGTACAAGGCACAGGCTGTTAATGCCGTAAATATAACAGCACCGCAGTAGAAATTAACGTTTATCTTGGTTAAATATACGGTAGCTCCAACAATGAGTTACGGATGCCATAACTTTATAGTCTGACTGATATAGTTACGGCATGTGTTATATGGTACATATATATAACTCTTATGGCTTCCCGATCCTTTTTCTGTTTCTCATAGGCAAATTTTTTATCCACTTAATGTATACAGACTGAAACAAATGGCAGGAAAGAAGAGATAAAGCGTGCATCTTGGTTTGATATACCGTAACTATTACAATGAGTAACGGCTGCCGTAACTCTAGAGTCTCACTTATATAGTTACGGCATCGGTTATATAGTACATATATAGCTTTTATGGCTTCTGAAATTTCTTCTCCTTGATACATAGGCCTACTTGACATGCATATAATGTATACAGAATGAAATTTGAAAATAAACGTCACCCAAACGTCAATCTTGGTTAAATATACCGTAACCATAACAATGAGTTATGGTTGCCGTAACTTTAGAGTCTGACTGATATAGTTACGGCATCTGTCATATACTGTTTTAATAGCTTTTATGGTTCCAAATCTTTATTTTCTGTTTCACATTGGCCCAATTACATACATTTTATGTATATAGAATGAAACTGATGACAGGAAAGTAGAAATTAAACGTCCATCTTGGCTAAATCCTCCAACTCTTTAAAAGAGTTGAACTCGACCCCCATGTACATCTCGACACGTCCGCTCTCTTCGGTCATCGCTGCGAGAATGAATTTGAGCAGGGTAGTGTAGTCGCAGGCTTGAACTGAGCTGCGATCTGATTGGCTATTCAGTATATTACATCATAGCTGGATAAATAACCATGCGGCCGGAGTATGTTATGATCACGGTTACAGTAGCTTTAGCTGGTGGAATAAGGTTTACGGCTACCGTAACGGTAACCTCTTCGTATTATTTATCCTCTTCTTGTCTTACCTGTCTTTTACCAACTTGTTTTCATTATTCATGCAGTATTCAATAATTTTACTTATTTTACATTGATATAAATTTATTGCACTGTATTTCATTTCCATATTATAAATGTGAGCTTTTTTGAGTTGGGCTGTGTCTGCAACCTGAAATATATTTAGGACTGTTAGTAGGGAAACAGGTTTCACAAATGCTGACTATTTAACCTTTTCCTTTGATACAGTCTGGTCCTGTTACCTTCATTTTTAAGTTATAATATATGTGTCATTTATTGTTCTCTATACATGTATGTATATTGCCTTTCTGTACCCTGTGATGTATAGTTAATTTTATCAATCAATTCTAATTTGCTAATTTCCACAGGACAGGTTCTTTTCAAATTCCAAATTTAACTGAACTGAAATGTCTGAATACTTTAGTTCTGGCCAGTATTGTACTTTGAAAGTTTGCGGTATGCGAAATGTTTACATTATCAGAAAACTGCAATTCATGTGCAAAAGATTTACTGCCTGAAAGCTGGACCAGCCCTTCATGCCATAATTTTACAAGGGTAGTGTCACTGACACTGGCAATGTCAGTCATCCTCAGTGGCCTCACTGCCTCGACAGTGCCAGGGGCAGGGCCAGGGCAGTGCCAATTGGCAATTCAACAATGTTTACTGTTGGCAAGTGTTGCCTGTAGTGTTGGGCCTACGTACTGCACATGTAGTTTTGTTTGTGAATTTAATGCTTCGCCGATAATTCGTCCATCGTCGTCTACCACAGCTGCTCCAGTGTCATCACAACTTGTCTCTATTCCTAACACCAGGCTGCGATGGTTTGCTGCACTGTGGTGAAAGGGTTGCGCCAACACCGACCTTCCCAGTTTGACAGCTGAGCAGCCGACACATTTTTGACCACCAGAGGGGAGGCCATCAGCACGCAGACCTTGCCATTCAGGAGGAAACCGGCGTTCTGGCGACAAAATACCATAGCTAGCGATTGCTTTATGTCGAATTGTTGTTCTATGAAACGAAAAAAGTCTACAGAAGTTGTTTAAGCCTATATTACTTTTCCATTGTTGAATAAACAAGCGTTTTAACCGGCAATTTCTCCGACACATGGGCGCAGCCATGTTTCATATATCCCAGAATTCCTTGTAATAGAACCGAAAGTATATTGGGAAGGAGTGGGAATAAAACTATTTGTTGATTCTTTCAATTACAGCAGTCATAAAGTATTATTTAGCTTCGAAGATATTATTTATATATAACATTCTCTTATCATAACCAAACATCTTGGAAATATTACATCCATATTGAACTGTAAAATATGAGCGGAAGTACTGCAATCAGTCGCACGATCCTTTCGAGTTTCATTGTGTCTCTGGCGAGCGTGGCATTTCATCAGGCACATGCATGAGGTTCAGTTGTGTACTGCAAGGATTGTGCCATTTGGGAAATCTGTTAACAAAACCCCATATAAATAGAAAACAACTCTTCAGCAGTGTACGATTGCTATCTAGAAGTACAGGAGACTTACAAAGTCACGAGCAAGACGAGCCAAAGAGATTTTCTCGAAAACTTGTCGAACAGGCTACAAGACTGGTGCAGAAGATGGCAACAGATGATCCAAAAGTTCTCGAGATCTTAAAACCTCTTCAGGAAGCTGTGAAGACACAGGTGAGAGGAATATGGAAAAGTCGGTAGTTTCTTAGAAGACAGTTAAAATTCTCGAGTGATCTCCTCGTACCATGTAAGGATGGCGCGTGAAGGAGTATATGGTACTGGCCACGCGAAAAGAAAAACAAACATACAGTGCACAGTACTTGCATGACAGGTTTCCTTCAATTGATGCGTGAAGGACCGGGTGGCCAAGTGGCGGGTGGACGTGACCCGCAACCTCGCAGAGCTGTCAAAGCCTTTCTCACGTCATGGTCGCGACGGACTATAAACTGTAATTAGGCGTATGACCATTAGGGATGTCTTCAGAACTCATCACTTCTGCTTCGCACAGGTATAAAATAAAATTAAAAAAAAAAAAGTCATCAAAATTATTGTAGCTTGACATTCACCACCTTTCCAATTCTATGATCATATAGCTAATCACTGAATATAGGCTAATGGAAAAAAAAGTTCTGCCCTAATTGTAAGCATGGAAGACACTTTATTGATCTAAACCTGATACAAGGTATTGAGTCAACATAGAAATACTGAAATCATATACAAAATATCCACGTTTCTCCTGCACCTGACAGATGGCTGTTATTAATAGAGAGAAAAAATTATGAGGTTGGGGAAGCCATGATCCATCAGCTTCTGTCATGTTCCCCAGGTCAAAGCCTGTGCATAAGGTACTCCACCTGCTCAGACACCTCTCTCGTATACAAAACCCGCCATTTTTAGCTCAGCTGAGCTTTCAGAAGGCTCGGTTGTACATCATCCATTCACATTTTCGATCTCCGAAACTGGTACTAGTGGCAGCCGGATCATCTTCAAACTTGGTGGAGATATACCTTAATTGGGTCTGTAGACTGTACCAGGTTTGTTCAAGCGGTCATGCTCCAGTGATTTTTTTGTTCACTTTTTGGCCAAATATTAAAAATTTTCTCCAGAACTGCTTGGCTAATGCTTCAAAATTGCTTTGGGAGCCTTCTGGGGACCCTAATTTTTTCAACAGGTGGGTGCTGTGATTTTTTAGATATTTTGTACGCATACATGTAAGTGTGTTTGGTATTTGCGACTTCTCCAGAGGCAAAACTCATAACTCACATTATGTTGAAACTTGAAAATGTTCCTTGAAAAAGGGCCAAATAAAGATGTTCCCAAAAGAATGTCTGATTTTTAATGAATTTTTCAATTCTGGTTCTTAGCGCGGTTATTAATGCAACCAGGCATATTGATTACTATGTAGGTGAATGGAGATTGGGGGGGGGGGGGGGGGCTTAATTTTCTTTTGCATCTTCTCCAAAACAATTTTCCAGATTCACTTCAAACTTCTTGGGAATAGACTTTGGATAGGTCTCTACGCCAAGTTTGTTCAAATTATGGCACTCCTTAGGTTTCCGGAATTTTTTATGAATTTTTTTGTTCATTTTTTGGCCTGATCTTAACCCTTAAAGTGCTAATCACTGCCATAGTTGCTGTCTCATTACCATTAAACATATAAGGGTTAAAAAAGTCAAATTCCTCATAAAGATACCTTTCATTCAAATACCAGCAAGCCTTGTCTGAAGCAAGAAGTAGTCTTAGTCAACAGCTTTCCTTGGGACACATTGCGTGCAAAGTGTCCCGAGGAAAGCTGTTGACTCAATCTTAAATCAGCATTTTAAGGGTTTAAAAGAAGTCTTCTCTGGAACAGCTTTGCCAATTGCTTTGACATTGCTAAGGGAGACTTATGAGTACCCTGACCCAAGTGACATGAAATTTACTGTTCACTGGATAACTGAATTTTTTTTTTTTTTTTTTTTTTTTTTAATTTTAAATGATGTTTTGTTTGTTTTTGCTATTTTGAACTTCTTCTCCAGAACCTTCCCTCAGGTTAACTGAAACTTGGTGGATATGTTCCTTGTGAAAATATCAAACAAAGGTATTCACTAGGTGGCACTGCTGTGGATTCCTGACTTTTGACCATTTTGTCAATTTGGGTACCTGCCAGTAAATTTACGCACCTTTCCAATTGATTACTACATGTATGTAAGTAAATGGGGATTCCAATGCCAATTCACGTTTTTGACTTCTCTGTAACCATCATCCAGATTCACTTCAAACTTGATGGCAATTTACCTTAGGTGGGTCTTTCCAAATTTTGTTCAAATGATCACACTCCCGTGATTTTTGGATTTTTTATGATATTTTTGTTCAATATTGGGCAAATCGTAAAAAAACATGTCCTCCGAAACCACTCATCCAATTGCATTGTTATCACACAGGAAGACTTCTAGGAACTCCTAGGTCTTAGTTTTTTTCCCCAGGTGGTGCTGCAATTTTTGTCTTATTTTTTGTGAAGTTTTTTTTTTTTTTTTTTGTTTGTTATTTCCTCTTCTCCAGAACCATCACTCAGGTTAAGCTGAAACTTTGTGAATATGTTCCTTGTGAAAGGGTCAAACAAAGTTTTCACCAGGTGGCACTGCTGTAGATTCCTGATTTTTAATGATTTTTTTTCAATGCAGGTACTTAACGGTAAAAGCACCTTTCGTGATTACTTGTATGTAAGTCAATGGGCATTCTAATACTCAATATCATGTATTTTCTCCACCAGCTATGTTCCTTTTAAAGTTCTCTTTAAACATGCTTCAATTTCTGGTGCTCCAGTAAATTTTCTAATTTAATGATTTTTTCTGAAAGCAAATCAAAAGCTCAACAAAGGTCTATTCAGTTGCAACTTTGATTTTGTGAACAAATTAGACCAGCTGAGCAAGGGCTGTTCAAACAGCCCTCCAGTTCAAAAGTCCTTTTAAAATATTCTTCAATTTCTCATGCTCCAGTATAATATATATTTTTAATTGACTTGCCTTTAGGGAAATCGTAAAAATACTTCTAAATGTCATGTGCATTCAGGTAAGGCTCATACACAGGTCTGTTCAGTTGCAGTTTTGATTTTGTGAACAAGCTTAGGTAAGCTGAGCACAGGCTGTTCACACATCCTTTTTGTTACCCTATGCCCCCTGTAAGGGTCAGGCATACCGGTAAGCCATGCCTGTTTTCACAGGCATGCAGTAAATTTTGTGCATGTAGAAAAGCTCCCCATTCTCTTCTCCCCCCCCCCCCCCCCAAAAAAAAAAAAAAAAGATAATCTTAATCACAGTAATAATGAAGCTATCCTGTCATCTCCAGTGTGGCATAAAGTAGCCAGAGTTTTGTACATTGCCTTAAATTGACACTATGGATCTTTCAAGTGTCACTGTGAGTTGGAAGCTACACAAACGTACAGCCTCCTTGCCGTGAGCCACCATTGTTGTTTGCTGGATTTTATTATGTAACCAACACTTTGGTCACACATATGGAAGATGCCACCATTAACAGTTTTGTGCATTCATGATGTGGCTGAATAGACAACCCCATTTTCAGGGTTTAAGAAATAAACAGATCAACAGGCCTTACACCTCTACATTTATTGTCAGACTTGTAAATTTATGTCAGATCATGAACACAACAAAGAGTAAAACTGACTGGAATTGCTATTCATATACAGTGGTCTCTGTCTCAAGAGGCCACTCCAATGAGAGACCACTGTGATAGCGTATTACACAACCACTTCCTGGCATAGTACCTATGTGAATATTTCTACTTTCAGAGCACACATACATTTAATGTTCAGAATGACTGAGACTTGAACTTGCAACCTTTGGCACCAGTCGCTTAGCTGAAATAGAAAATGCACATACATATATCCACTCGACCGAATCCCCATTCTTAAAAAGAATGGTTCAATGGAGGTAGTTATGTGCTAGTGCCATATGAACACAGTTATGTCGTATATGTACTGAGTATGAATTGATAATACACGGATATTCATTATGGTCCTGTCTAATCTTCATATTTTTTTTTATTTCAGTTCTGATCACTTGTTACATCCTGCATGCAGCCCTTGACATGTGGAAATACTGACCTGGCATTCACTTTGCAACACCAAGATTGAAGGGCCCCTTTTGCATTTTCATGAATATGATCGCTTGAAAATTCAATTAGTCCAAAAATGGTTCAATTTTTCAAATTAAAAAAAAATGTCACAGTCTGAGTTTGAACAAATCCTTACTTATTAAACATCAATACATATTAAAGTTGCTAGTATGAACATTGCAGCAAAAAAAACCAACAGAAGGCTGCGTAGAACAATGACAGTTACCCTACATATATGCCAATGATCCATCTAAACAACAGATTCTGTAACTAAGGACATGCTTTTGGTATGCCTTGTATTACTTTCTTTGTTGTCAATTCCTTTTCAATTCAAGTGAAATAAGTGGTACAAAAACACACACGCCAGATTCCTCATCCTGTGAATTGAAACTTCTTCCATGTTGGATTAAGTCTGTTGTGTGTCTCAGCAGTAAACATAAGATCCTAGCAGGTCTCCCTCAGGTTGGTCATTTGCCTCATGATTTTTGGCAATGAATCAATGAACATTGACAAGTCGGACAACCACAGTGCAGTCATGTAAAGAGGGTGAGATACAAATCATATTCCTGCTTTGTATTTTTTGATCAACAAAAGATATATGTTTGGTCAGTGTTTTGCAGGGTTGGTCACACAAACAGAAACATTGTTTGCTGGCCTAAACAGATAAGAAGGAATCTTGTTTGATGCCTAATTGGAATCATACATGTATTTTCAGGGAGATCTTGTTCGGAAGTTGAAGGAAGAAAAGGCTCCTGAAAATGATGTCAAAGTTGCTGTGGCAGAATTGAAGATGAAGAAAAAGATTCTAGAAGATAAGGTGAGATTTGTATGAATTATCAGTTGTCGTACTTTTGATGATATGCAGATAAACAAAATTACATCAATGACTATGTACATCTTGCAAGGTACTGTTCTTTATTTCAATTGGGTATATCACAAAATATGGGACATTAATAATGTTAACTTGTGGCTGTTTATGACAGCCAATGAAAATAGAATTTGTTAAAATCATATCAAAAAGAACCTAAGATATGAATATAAGGTATTAAAGTAGACAAACATAGTTGGATGTATGTAAAAAATTCATGCATAGCATGGCATCCAAATGTGATCACATCATGGAGAAATGTTGTCACTTTGAATTCTGTTGGTACAAGTAGATGGAATACTGTAAATTGCTTTATTTCACATGTATAAACTTTAACGGCTTTTTGTATTTTTGACATTTTACTGCAGTTTTAATTTCACACTTTTGGGCATAATTCTTAATCAAACAATGTTCAAATACTGTTTCACTGTGTTTTAATTTTCACAGTTGTGTGCCATCATCGAAATAAGCTGAAATGAAAGTACAGCAAAATTAAAGCAATTTAAAGTGCCAGTAGTTATTAAGGTATGTAATTATGTTTGTTTGAATGTATTTACAGTTGCTGGACCTTACTAAACATGAAGGCCAAATAGATAGAACTAAACTGGAAGATTTGCTTAAACAGAAGTTCTTCTATGACATGTCTTTTTCCATATATGGAGGTAAGTCAGTTTTATTAAGCTGGTACTGTGCGTGGTAACAACTAAATTGATTAAGCTTTGAATTGGAACATGTGTATATATATCAGGGGTCACATTAAGGATTTTTCAGTATGACTCCGTTGGGCCCATCTTTCTCCATTTTCAGGAAAAATAGTGTGTCCATGAACTGAATCAATGGGTCCAGTCTGAAATTGTGCAAACTGGACTTCATGTGATGTAATTTGTTAATTGATTTTATTTGGTATCATTAACATATACATGTATCACAATGATAAATAAATAAAACATGCAGGTAACTTAAGCCTAGAAACCAACATAACATAGGGTCTGTATGCTCACGTAGGTAACTCATTATTATTAAATTTAAGATTGAATAAAAAGTTACCAATATGCCAACTTGATGTAAAAGGGTCTAAAAGTTGTTGACGGTACCAAGGATGGATTCAATCTACCCAGGAACCTGCTATTATGACTAAGTCTATAGCACATCCCTGGTCTACCAAAAAATGGTTGTGAATGGGGCTTAACCCCTAGCACGCTGCCACTGTGCCAGTATCTGGTGTTGTACACCATGTGCCACCTGACAGTTTTTTAACTCGCTTGCACAACAAACGGCATGCGTGATTGAACATGCCTGGGCTCTGTTATTTTTGCGATTGATTCCACATGATGAAATTGTCAGAAATTATATGATTTATATTTCTGTGCACTTTCTACTTCAATATACCTTAAAAATTTGATACCGTAGGCGGTGTTAAAAGTCTGATCTTTAGTGCGGTCACTTTTTTCACCAAGCAACACGGTAGGCCTACAAGCTGTGCAACACACAAGCGAGTGGACACAGCCTGTCACGGGCATGCAACCAGGCATGGTTTTCCGCTATACATTTTTCCAGCCTTCAATCATAAATTTTTTGAATTCCTATCGTGTTCTGTCATACAGATTTGTTCCATTCAAACATTTCAATGAAATCAAAACAACAAATTTTGTTTAAAAAAACACCAATAACCACATGACCCATCGGAGACAGTGATGAACAACATCGTGTTATAGTTACACTGTCAGGCTGGCTAATGCAAAATTTCGCTTCGTCCACGTGTAACCTTGCGAGGACTAATCTGTGTATTTTCCTTGCCGTCCGTAATGAATTTTCACTCGTGCCTTTATCTGGGTCTAGATTTTTTGCAATGGAAGTCTTCTTGGTGAAAATATGATTTGAAAATTTAACATCTTAGTCCAATAATCTTTGCGTAATACGACTTGTACCTTCCCAACATTGCGGACATGAGACAAGCACATGGGGAACAACGATTTTGATTGGACAGTGAGCGGCACGTGATCAAATCCACCCAATGAGGAGCCTGGAAGTGCTTTCAGCATTTATAATGAGGTGGAGTGACGTCCATCCGTTCCCATTGTGGCAAATTTTTGGAGGGATACCCCAGAAATATTTTTTCTTAGCAAATAAGAGAGCTTGTTACATAGAAAGACGAACATCAGAGGATTCCATCAGTATAATAAATAATCATGAGATTGATAATAGTCGATACAAAACACAGTGACCGCTTGGGGTAATTTTTGCAGTTGTATCTTTCAAAAATGCACCACATTTTTTTGCGTGCGTCCACAGAGACGCAAAATGACAATGTTTTATTAATTTACAGGCGTCATTTCTTTATTTTTTGCGTCTATGACGCAGGACGCAAGCTTAATGTGACCCCTGTGTATTATGTGGCTTCTGACTGTCATGTTTATGTCACTCCTGTCTGGCATCCTGTGTGCACAGGATATCTTTACATAATCAATGTTGAAAACAGATTTGTATTTTAACATGTTCTGTGTGAGAAATGTGTTGGGGTCTCTTGGAAGAAATCATGCACAATACAGTGGTTCAGCAGCTGCTGTCTCAGGCCACCTCTACTGCCAACTAAAAGTGATCTTATTTTGCAGAGAAATAGACTCTAGAGGTCCTTAAAGGGCAATTAAAAAAAGAAATATAGTTGCTTACACAAGACAGTCTTTATAACAAACTTGTACCACTCTACAATATCTTTGTTTCTTGGGATAGGTGGGTGACTCTTTTTGTCCATCCTGGCTTTCGTCTTGGTGTTATCATTGCTTTTTCTTGCCATGAAATCTTTAATGTGCCAAAGAGATTTTGCTGAAATTCAATTTGAATATAATAAGGTAAATGTGAATTGATGAGATTTTTGGGTCATCGAGATTTGGGGGAGGTATACTTGTCAATAGGGGTGGAATGCGTTACATGTACACTGGTGGATCAGTGATACATTGCCTGTGGTATAGTGGATAAAAATTGTTGCTTTATGATATAAGAAAAATGATACTACTAATAATAATGGTGCCATTGTCTTCTGAAATAAAAGGGATTAACAGAGACATATCTATCTGGACTTTGAAAATCTTTGGTCAAAATATGAAATAAAAGTAAAGTGCATAGAAAGTTCTACCTTGGTTATTTATTAATGTGTCTTTTTAAACAAAATTCAGCCTTTCACACATTTTAGCCAAATTGAAGAAAGAGAAGCATTGGCTAATGGTACTAGATCTCTCATTATATTTCCAGACAACTAGCTATTACTGGCACTATGTGTACCATCAAGGGCTCAAATTTGCAACATGTGTGTTACCTAATGTGGCTGACAGTAATCTTGTGTGCCTTTTTTCAAGCATCCACATCAGCAATGGCTGTCATAAAAACAAGAAAAGAAATTGTTAATCTCAATTGTTTAACTGATTTACAGGTTAAAAAGTTTGCATTTATTGAGAGAGGTAGAGAGTTCAGAAGAAAGTAATCAGAATCCTTGTTTAATGGATCCATGGGCTCAGATGTGTGGGTTCTTTACTTTTGGTTGTGATGAATGCTTTCATGGCTGCACCTAGCGTTTCTTGGCTTGTGATCAAGTGCATCATTCATGCACAAATAAGTATTGACAAAGGTTTGGTCATTCAGAGCATTCAGCCAAGCACTAGATTATGTCTGTCAAAATTATCAATTTTAACAGTCAAAATTCAAATTCCTGTCAAACACTTCATTGAATGTTTTTTTCATCAGTGCCTATATGTGCTTGAATTATGTGCTTGATTAGCTTAATTTGTCCTATACGTATGGTGGTCATTGCTGAAATTGAGTTGGGAGATTAAGTGATTTTCTTTGCATTCATGACAAGATGACTTTTCTTTGCTTGTTAAGGTTGAAGTTTTATGCTGTTTAATGGACCACAACAGCCCATTCCATTTGTAATACTACATCAAAGTCAGCTAGGAAACTGTATGTTCCAAGTGATCAAGCCTTATTTGCCTATCTTGGTCTGGTTCCCAAAAATTGAAATTCGGACCTGGATATCTCAGGTTTGGGGCCAATGGCTGTCCCTAATTATTCTAAGCTTTGGGTGCTGCTCATTGCTATAGGTGAAGCCATATTTTCAGTTCAGTTGCCCCAGATGGTTCATATGCAATCATGTATCATGTGTATTACACTATATTGATGTACATGTACAGGTTTCAGAAAAACACAAGTCCTACTTTCTATGTTTGAAGGTGTGACAGGATTGTATGACTACGGGCCCATGGGCTGTGCCATGAAGAGCAATTTTCTACAGGCATGGCGGAACTTTTTTGTTTTGGAGGAGCAAATGTTAGAGGTGGACTGTGCCATGTTGACTCCAGAACCTGTGCTCAAGTAAGTTTTGCATGGCAGTTTGAATACTGGCAGATATTCTATATTTTTTGCCCTTCGTGCAATATCTGTACTCACAGATGAATGCTAAGAGCAAGTTTGGGAGAAAGATAAGATTTGCTGGCTGTGTTATTTGCATAGTTTCTTGTGTGCATCACTTAATCCGCTAAGCTCCATCCACAAAGGTCCCAGTTATACATCATTTATTTTTGTAAAAATGGGGTCTCGTTGTCCGAATAACAGTTCAGCAAGTGTGGTGTGATCTGCAGTCGTTGTCTGTGTCTCCTGTTGGGCCCCTTTGAGCAATGTGCTGCCAATCATAATTCTTTTTGACCTATCAAGGCATAGCAGGCAAGCTGCATCCAAAGCGACGACGGGCAGCAACGGTAGGGTGGAGGTACATCATTTTGTGACCCAAAAACCTCTAAAAACATAAAATCTTTGAAGTCTGAAATGAAAGACCAAACCAAATACTTAACTGGTAAAGGACACTGTGAATGAGATACATGTCACATGAAATAAAGGCTTTGCAAGATGTGCAAGTCCCACTGAAGGCAGCATTTCCCATGATGACCCTTTCCTTGACATGAAGAAAGGGACCACACAAACTGTGAATCACAATTACATGTACTGTTCTGTTTCAAAGCTCATAACTCGAGAATGATGGCAAAATAGTATATTAATGAATGTTTCCAAAACAATTACATGTATTAGAATTGAGGCATGAACACAGTTAAATGTCCATGTGGCTTTTGTGTGAAATTAAGAAGACCATTTTGTGCTATTGTCATATGATCCTTCAACCAAAAAAACCTGCATGCGGTAGACGAAACAAAACATGGGATCCTGAGCTCATTAGCTGTCAGAAAATATATACTTTCTAGCCCTTTTCAGAGTTCTTGCATTGCATTGTTGTGTGATTTGTGAACCTCTCTTATAATATATCACATCGTATATCCATAAACTAGGACATTACTGAAAGCATTCTTATTAAAAGAAACAACAGTTTAACAAAATTTTATGTTCTCGTGTTATCGGTTGTTGAATCACTTTGTGTGAAATTCGTAAACTGCTGCTTGATCAAAATGAAATGCAAATGAATGTGAATGATATATATAAGATCAACATCAGATATAGCTTGAAATTATATGATGCACACCTTTGCCTAAAACACCAGCAAAAATAAAGGATATATTGAATGAATATTGTTTCAAGGTTTCATAGTCTTTTATGTTTGTTTTGTGTATGTTGTATGGCTGATTTCTGTGAACTTGTGTCCAGTGACTCATGTGGACCTCTTCTATTTCAGGGCATCTGGACATGTAGAACGTTTTGCTGACTATATGGTGAAAGATGTAAAGAATGGAGAATGTTTCCGAGCTGACCATTTAATCGAGGGTAAGTGCCATTCAATTCACTATAAGAAAATAGACATACTCCATACCAGTCCTGCATTTTGTTATACATTTATCTAGGGTTAAGATGATGAATTGCAACACAAATTCTTCATATAATCAGCTTAGAAACAAGTACATGTATTAGTATTTCAAGTCTGTAATGTCAGTGCTTTTTGCATGGCACGGCAAGTCATGCTCCTTGTGTTGCAAATATTACGAGGGCAGCTACAGCATGACTTTGCCAGGCAATCCACAAAATACTGATCAAGACTTTATTGTCATAGTATGCAATGATTATGAGTTGATCAGACAAATTATTTTAAAAGAGGTCTCTGTGGACCGGTCGTGTATTTCATGTGCTGTCCACAGTTCACTGGTTCTTGAAAGCAATAAAAACACAAGGCTAGTGTTGATGCAAGTAGATACACAAAATGAAATATTGCCTGACCAGTTTCATCCATAGTTGGACTCATCAGAAGCGAGTTAGTTGTGTTCAACCCCAGGGTAAACATAAATGTTTATGTTTACTAATTATAGAGAGTAGGTCTGTTTCAACTCCCTGTTTTGTGATTCAACAGAAACTGAATGCTGCACTGGATACATCAGCCTTTTAAAGACTTCCTCAATAATTTCCCCAGTTCCATCATAAGTTACCATTGCAATATGAGTTAATATTTGTGTTGTAGTTTACACGTATAATTTTTGCCTCATCGAGTATTGCAGAGCAAAAAAGTAACTTGATACAAGATGTATGATAGTATGATTGATATTTTATGTAAATAGAAAGCAGATTTTGAGCAGAAAATGTTTTCCATGCATTGTTTAAATAGAACTTAACACTCATCCTTTTTTTACAGCACATTTGGAAAAATTACTGGCAGATAAGAAGGCTTCAGAGGAACTCAAAACGGAATGTCGGAACTTGCTACCCAAGGTTAATAATGCTCTTGTTATGGAGATACAATACTTCATAAGAACTTAATTTTGTCCTGGTTTTTTTTTTTATGTATTTTCCAAAGGGTACAAACTGTGAAAACAGAAAGGCAATGAAATTCACTATTCTGACACATATTTTGTGGGAACTATGTCCAAAACAGTAAAATTGAGACTTCAGTTGAGTGTCTGAAGTGTACATA
Source organism: Hermodice carunculata (assembly GCA_964020975.1). NCBI lineage: Eukaryota > Metazoa > Annelida > Polychaeta > Eunicida > Amphinomidae > Hermodice > Hermodice carunculata. The sequence goes on from OZ026612.1 coordinate 37,646,199, forward strand.
AATGTACAAGGAAAGTGTATAACCATGAAAATATGTATATTTGCAGTATGTAACAGTTTATGTTTATAAAGGGCATTGGAGCTGTTTCCCCCTTGAATTAAGACCCGAGTCAGCAGCTTTCATTAGCATGGGGTATGTGATCTTGATAGGGTTTTTTTTGCAATTCTCTGTCAAATTGTTTTTTATTACTGTTGACATATAGTTGAAAACACTGAAGCAGATTACATTTGACCACCAGCTGGTTTAAGAGGGAAAGGGTTAAAATTGCAGTTGCTTATCAATGTATTTTTCCATGAATGAGGCATTGGCTGTGTGTGTGTGTGTGTGTGTGTCAGGCATGAGAATGTTCAGGAAAAAGCCCGAATTCAGGCTTTTTCACTGAAATAAATCTAGTATATTTCTTTATAAAGACCTCCAAATTTCTGGCTTGAAACACTATTTCAGGCTTTTTCATTTTCTTGTGTTGTCATGCCTGCTGTGTGTGTGTGTGTGTGTGTGTGTCACCATAAAATACATGAATACATGCATGCCAATGTATGTGTTATTTGTACAGCTGATTCACCAAACACACATGTAAGGACAATACTCATTATCATTCAGTACATCATTCTTTGTGTTTCAATACAGATTGATGGCATGGACAGAGATGAGATGGCTGCCACAATTAAAAAGTTTGACATGAAGTCTGCAGTCACCGGGAATGACCTTACAGAGCCCATGGAGTTCAACCTTATGTTCTCAACGTCAATAGGTCCCACTGGAACCGTAAAGGGGTAAAATACTCTTTGGTCTGGCCCATTGTCTTATTGAAAAGTCTGAGTGTTTTGTCAAAATATTTTGCTGCCACACTGGGATGTAAGAAAATATAATGTATAAACAGATAAATAAATAACTTCTGCATGATTAGTATTTGAAAGCAAAACAGCAGATATCCAGGCCAGAGATTCTAGATAACATTTTGTTCTTTGTGTTTTTGAAGATATTTACTGGAACGGTAAAGGCGTAAAATACTGTTTGGTCTCACCCATTGCCTTGTTCAGAAGTTAGAGTGTTTTGTCAAAATGTCATGCTACCATGCTGGGATGTAAGAAAATTTAATAAAATAAAATAAAATGATAACTTCTACATTATTCACATTTGAAAGCAAAACTGCTGCAGATATCCAGGCCAGAGATTCCAGATAACATTTTGTTCTTTTTATTTTGTAGATATTTACGGCCAGAGACAGCTCAGGGTATTTTTGTCAACTTCAAGCGGTTGTTAGAGTTCAATCAGGGCAGGCTACCTTTCGCTGCTGCACAGATTGGAAATGCGTTCAGGAATGAAATATCTCCTAGATCTGGGCTCATCAGAGTAAGGTACACAACTTCACACTTTGTCAAGAATATGCTGTTTGCTGTAATTCTGTATTCCTTTCTCCATACTGTAATAGTGTGACACTTTCCTTTAATTTGCTCAGCAGCTTAAACTAATATGATGTATTCATATTTAAATGCGGTCCTCCTCTCACACTTATTGAGCAAAAGAGGGAACCACCTGCATCAGGGCAGATTCATGTATTTAGCATGGTCAAAAGTACTTTCTCAATAAAATGAACAACACAAACACAGAATAATCTTAAGAAACTTATGTTCACATATATTTGAAACACAAAGGATGCCTAAATTGATTAGAAATGGGCTCTCTTTTAGTTGAAAAGGTGTTATTTATGGATGTTTATGTAGTATATAATACAAATCTGCCCTGATCATGGTGGAAGCATCAGTCGGTTGCCCCGGCAACACAGGAATTGAGCAGGATCACAATTAAATATGAATGTCTCCTATTGTCAGACTTGCCATATTCTTTAACAAATTAGAGCTGTAAAGAATACCATGAGATTATACAGTGGTACCTGCTGTATGCAGCCACTGCCGTGAGCAGCCGCATTGCTATTTGTGGTCACTAGGCTCAGACATAGGTGTCAATTTCTTTGTAAAATTTACCTATGGTCACAGGTCACCTGCTGTATGTGGCCATTTTTTCTTGGCAGAAGGGGTGGCCACATACAGCAGGTACCACTGTAACTGTGAAACAGAGGTGTAGATTCTCATGTGGGCCGTTGTACGTGCATACACTTACCGGTAATTTGTCAACATGCTTTTAAAATTGATTATAAACATGTTGGCAGCGTGCCAAACCAAATTGGTGTACATATAATTTGGTAAAGGGTTGCATCTTTGGCTGAAGCATATTATTAAATTCTCCCAGTGGTCTCAGTACTTTAACCATAATTTTGACTGTTTCTTTGTGCAGGGAATTTACAATGGCTGAGATTGAGCATTTTTGTGAACCAAACGATAAGTCTCATCCCAAGTTTGAGACTGTAGCAGACCTGAAGATACCTCTGTATTCAGCGTGCAACCAGATGGATGGGAAGTTGCCCGAAACCTGGACTCTTGGAGAAGCTGTCAAAACTGTAAAGTTTTCTCATCATTCTATTTTATAAATCCTTTATCCTGGAAAATACTAGTTATGCTCTTGCTGCAAATAACCTACAGTGACAACACAGGTTTTAGTAATGTGAATTGCATGAATAGAATCCCACATGGCCTCCTGTGGTTAAGGGATACCATATTATCCTCCCTTTAATGTGCTTCAGCAGGTAAAGTTTAAAAATATATCAATTCTTCATCATACATTTATGTGTAGAACATTACAGCTGAATAAATATCTATTTAATGGTAACACGAGAATGTGTTTTTGTTTTAGAATTAAGAAGCAGGATATTTAAACAGATACAACTGCACTCACAGTTTTAACTAATTAGACATCTTGCTGTGGTAAAAAATTGTGTGACAGATGAAGGAATGGAAAGTTGAGAATTTTTGTAAGATTAAAAATTTTGAGAGAACCAATTTTTTAATATGTTGTTTTCTTGTTTTCCCCTGCTGTAGAAATTGATTGCCAATGAAACACTGGGATACTTCATGGGGAGAATTTACTTGTTCATGACCAAGACTGGAGTAGATCCCAAGAGGTTCCGCTTCCGACAGCATATGTCCAATGAAATGGCTCACTACGCTTGTGACTGCTGGGATGCTGAGTGTAAGACATCATATGTAAGTCCACAACATATCTGTCTTTGTGACTGTCCTAAGTACTTTAATTTATACTTTATTCCCAGCTGAGTGGGAAGTCTCACGTGGCCTGCAGATGTAGGGTTTAAGTTCTTCAGTTTTGCATCATAATAGAAGAGGTCACAATTACCAATATCTGTACATATGTATTCAGCTAAATACACAATGCAATACACAGAATTCTTCAGGGCTAGAGATGTGTATTTCCATTAGATTGCGTGTGACGTTGACTGATTGACAGAAATGCCCTCTACAGGAGAGCAGTAGAAGCTTCTGTTCTTGCTCTCCTATATTATGGGAAGCAGAATAAAAGTCATGACTGTCTGGCTGACAATTGTACCTGTAACATAACAGGGCAGGACTTTTTGTGTGTTTTTCTACAATGTAAGTTGAAAGTATATACATTGTAGCTTTCATCACATCTATTAATTGTGCACTATATTCAGTAGTTGGCTGCCATAAAGAAAAAGTAGCTAATATAAAGTGATTTGACAGGCTTTAAGTACCAATGCCAACATGTGTGTATTCAAGGTGCAACTTTACAAGGCATGAACTGGTCTATATTTCAGGGCTGGGTCGAGTGTGTGGGGTGTGCGGACAGGTCCTGTTATGATCTTGGTCAACATTACAAGGCCACTGGTGTCAAGCTGGCTGCCGAAAAGAAACTACCTGAACCAATATCCTTTTCTAAGCAGAAGAAGTGATTTACAGACGATGTCGCAAAAGAGTAAAATTTAAAGGGTTAGCACTTTAATAGTGACTGTCGTTAGGAACTGCTGAAAACATCTGTGTCCTGGATGCATCTTATGGCAGATTCTGTTTTTCTTGCAAAATGCCAAATTCTGTTATGAGTTCACCTACTATGCAATTCAAGATTTAACATCTTTACTGATTTAAAAATATTTTCTTTTGTATTCGGAAATCAAGGAAAGAAGAAGGGCAGCACCCTGCAGGAATGTCTCATGCAAAGGACTAACAGGAGATACAAAATCATCAGGAATACTTAACAATGCATGTGTACAAAAGTTTTAAATTACTTGATATATTTAAACATGATTTTAGAATTATGTTTATGTTGTATGTTTGTCAGGATATCATGTTTACTGTAAATTGCACAAGCGAAAACAAAGCAAACAAACAACAACAAAAACTCCAATATTACAATGTGAGGAGTGAGGAAACTGTTTCTGTAGACATATTTGTTTTCTCCAGTAGAGTAGCTTCCTTAATTTTGCTGCAAATTGTGAAGGAAATAGTGGAGCTGGTAGGGAAGAAAGGAGTCTTGGGAAAAACCTTCAGGCAAGATGCAAAATTTGTCATGGAAGCTTTGGCAGCCATTACAGATGAGGCAGAAATCAGCAAGGTAGAATCGGCATTAAAGGAAGCGAGGTATGTAACAACTTGGTTCTTCTGCATCAAGGTATGACTGGTGTGATTTCTGTATAATTTGTTTTTGTTTAAAGTTTCTGATTATTACTTCTCAGCCCAATGGTAAAACAAAGTCACTGTGTTAAGCTGTTTTGCCAATTTAGGCCTCCTTCTCAGCAGTCTGTGCAGGTTGTATATTCCCCATATCAGGGGCAGATCTGGACTTCAAAAATTGCAACCAAAATTGTAAATATAAGCATAATAACAACAATTTTGTTGTGGCCCTTTAATAATTTATTTAGAATATTTTAGCCATGTACATTCATTAGCCAAATTCAAGAAACATTAGCGTCTGGCTACTTGACTAATGGTCAGAGAGGTCCCTGAATAGTATCAAGCATTGAGTTGGAGAGTTTTAAATTGTATTACCTAAACCGAAGTTTTTGTTGAAGTTTTGTAGCTTATCGGCACCACAAAGCTTAACAAATTCACATAAACCTTCTAATAATGATCAAGCTTACAAAACTCCCCATAAAGTGACATTTTTTTAGAAATAAGGCAAACAAGGTTTTTAGGCCCAAATGCCTTGATTGAGCAGATGGGGACACCTCAACCTCCAAACGTGGGTAAAAAGGCAAAGATTTAATTTTTCCCCAGGACAAACCCTGCTAAACTACAAAAATTGTGGTTCATTTACATGCAGTCTGATACATATCTTAGCTTCCTGAATTATACCCCATTGTTGTTTATAAAGATATAATTTATTGGTGCCTAAACAGCAAATATAGACTGTTTATGAAATATTTATTTCATTAACATGCGATCTAACTAGAATACTCAGTCAAAGCCCTGTAAATGTGGTCATATTCAATTTTACAATGAAACTTGCAATACATGAATACTCCACATGTCATTGAAAAGAGTTCAGGTGTTGTTTGTGTACAGTTATCAGGTTCTTAACCTATTAACTCTTTCCTCTTTGAGTTAAGACTGAATCAGCAGCTCTCCTTGGCATGTGTTGTGTGCTTAGTGCCCAACCAACCTCAAGGAAAATTGTTGACCTGGGAAATCTTATCTTGATATGACTCATCTGCAGTTTTTATTCGAATTGTTTATCATTACTGTTGAAATAAGTCAAAACATTAAAGCAGATGATATTTGACATCAACCAGTTTTGGGGAAAGAATTAATGCTAGTGCAGGTACATTTGCACCCCCAAGAGAATGTTTACTTTTTAGAGGGGGGTTATTTTACCAGAAGTTTCTTTTGTACGGGCTTTCTGTCCATGTATGCATACATTAGCATTAAAACTTGTCTGTTTTATTGATTTACAGTCAGTATGAGCTAAAAGCAAAGGACAAGGAGTTTATCATAACGCCAGATATGGTGGACATTAAGAGGTACTCCAAAACAGTCCATGGCAAGTATACACACTTGTATATTAGATCACATTCAATATTAGGCAAATTTGGTTGGTCATTATGATGCTGTGACACTGGCTGTGGTATCTCCACAGAGATGTTGAAATCATTATGAATGTGGTTACACTGTACATGTATCAAGTGAGATAATGAGGCGCATCAAGGATGTCAGTTTGGCTTCCATCGCCATGTTTCATCTGAGGCGGACCAAACGTGCTCACCCCTGGTGTACACCCAGAGTTATTTTTTAACATTGCTAAACAGCGCTCACCAATTCTTTTTCTGTCCACTTGTCCTCAGGGCAAGTGCCCCTGACATTTCGCTTGCCCCCACCCCCACTCGAAATTACTTGTCCACACATCGAAAGCCTAGTTGGTAAAAGCAGAAATTTTGGTTGCCCCCAAGGAGTTTAAGGATATTACTGTCTCAGTCTGATAAACCACGTTCTACCTCACTACACTTGAGCGTGCTTTCAGTAGGTAATGCTTTAAGTGACACCTGGTGATGGAGATTGTACTAGCAACCTGGATTGATGTGCCATTTACGACAAAGTTGTGATCTTCATATATACCTGGTTTTGTAGGCATATTACAGCTTTCCCAAAGGAAATGTGTGAGGGGTGGGGGATGGGAGGGTAATTCAGTGTGTGGGTATGCCTAGGTTGATAAACTGTTGTAGCATTAATTTCAAAGTATCCTGTAACTTGGCCTCATTTGGGAGCATAATAGTCTGTGTTGCTTATTTTTTGGATGGCAATAAGAAGTACAATCAAAAATGCTCTGAGTAGATGCAAAGGAACAGTGTCCATGAAATACCCAAGACACAGAAACCGTGAACATTTATAAAACTGGAAGTAATTTAGATACAGCCACATCAGTAGTGACCAGTGATTATTCATGTCATGTGCTTATGAGAACATAACATTTTGGGGGGAAAATGTTAACAGGAAAAGATGCTTGACTGAAAATTGATCTTCTTTCAGTTGAAGAAATCATCCCATCTGTGATTGAGCCCTCCTTTGGGGTGGGTCGGATTCTTTACGCAATCTTCGAGCACAACTTCAAAATTCGGGAAGGTGATGAACAGAGAACGGTAAGTTAGCCATAGCCACACTCTAGCTGCCAGTATTTCTTGCGGCAGGACTAGGAATATATATTGAATAAAGACCATGTTTTTGTATGTCTCAGTACCTCCAGATGAGAGGGAAGTTAGTAGGTTAAAGTATATTTGTTCAGAAAATTGCCAATGCTAACTGGTAAAAACATGCATTAAGTGGTCTGAAGCGGATTGCATGAAGTCCCATGTCAGCAATAACATTTAAGATGATGTCATCAACAAAGAAATGTCTTGTTTGACAGAGGAAAGTCTTATGTTTCGTTCACTTTCAAATGTACAGCTTCAGGACAGAAAGACCCGTACAAGTCAGTCTATGGCACAGTGGGAAAGAACTCATGTTCTTTGTACCTTTTCTTGCAGTATCTGGCACTTCCTCCTGTGGTGGCTCCATACAAGTGTTCTGTTCTTCCCCTCAGTAACAACCCAGAATTCACGCCATTTGTGAAACGAATATGTAAGTAGTGGTTTCTCTCATATATTTATCTACATATGTATACACGGTGAGTACATGAGCTCAATTAGTTAGGGGCATGTCTACCCAGTACATTTTTCTGTCAAGTTATTCATTGTGAAGACAACTCAGCTTTGCAAGTTTGTAAAATATTCAACTGTCAACTGTCGCTTCAAGCACCCGGTTGGTGCAGGCGTTTTTTGTGGTTATAATGAATTTTCACGGTAAATTTCAATACATTCTGCAAACAAATAGATATTAAAAAAAATGAATCAAATACATCAGAATTTAAGTTGTAACAAATACATTTGGTATATACATCGTTCATTTTATCAAATGTTGTATATTTAATTTAGTGTAAAATTTAATGAAAAAATTAAAGTTTAAAATCCTTGGTCAGTTAGGACACCGAGTCAGCTGTTGATTAATGGCAGTCAACATTTTCTACATCAGGTCCTTGCTGGTAAGTTTCAGTCAAACAAAAAAATCACCTGCTGATACAGCAGCATTAGGCCATTCAGGATTAAATGGAAAGTCTATAATGAGAACACTTTCTGGCTCAGCTGACTTGTTAGTCAGCCTAGATTATAGAATGTCAGTCTTTCAATGCCCATTCATTTTTACAATTTTGACTTGTCTAAAACAAGGGGCTGAATCCTCCTCGAACTTGGTGGGGATCTAGCTTGGGTGGGTGCCTTACAAGTTTGTTCAAATGGTCTTGTAAGTTGTCGAATGTTTTTTTTTTTTCCTAAATGTAAAAAAAAATCTTGTCCAAGACTGGTTGAACAATTGCTTCAAATAAGACCCCATCTTGGCAACCAAGAGGCTTAATTTGTTCAACAGGTAGTGGTAGACTCTAGTGTCATCAAAGGGCATTCTAGTCAAGTTATTAAAGAAATGGACTCCAGTATTGTGAAGGGGTGCTCTTAAAGTATAAGTAAATTTATTAGAAAATACTCTAGTATCATGAGAGGGAAGTTTTAAAATACAAGCACACTTGTGTGGAAAATAGAGTAGTCAATGAAAGAGCAGGCTTAAAATACAAGTCAGTTTATTAGGAAAGTAGACAAGTGTCAGGAAAGGGCAGTCTTGAAAATTGTACATTTGTGTATTCTTATCATGCAGCTGAATCCCTGACAAACCACGACATCTCGCATAAAGTGGACGCAAGCAGTGGGTCCATTGGGCGACGTTATGCAAGAACTGACCAGATCGCCATACCATTTGGTATTACCATAGACTTTGACACTCTGAAAATACCACACACTGCTACCCTACGGGAACGGGACTCCATGAAGCAGATAAGGGCTGATGTAAGTGTTAACCAAATGTGGTACACAGAGTCTGTTCTGAGAAATCATCTTCTGCTAGTTGGCTTCTCTTCAGAAATCTTTTGGTGCAAGATAGTCTGCCTGAGAAATATTTTAATTCAGGGTGGTCAATCTTAAGTTTTTTTTTGTAAGGCAAGATGGTCTGTTTTGAGAAAATTTAGTGCAAGTTGGTGTGCCTTGAAAGAGCTTTTAGTGCAATGTCGTGTGTCCTCAGAATTTTTCATGGTGCAAAGTGCTCTGCCTTGAGAAGTCTCAGTTCAAAAGGTGTTCCGTCTCTGAACACAATGTTTTGTTTGTCATTGTGAAAACATCTTTGTGTATGTTACTCTGAAAACAACAAAGTCCACATGATGGATTGTGAATGTGCACAAAGAAAACTTTGATTTGAATTGAACAAATACCATACTGCTTTGATGGTAATTTGGATTGAACCATGCTTACCCACCCCCAAAAAAAGACAAAATGAAGAAGCCACTGAATGCTCACAGATGATATTACAAGTGCTTTACTTTATATTTCAGATTAATGAACTTCCAGCAATCATCCAAGACTTGTCCATTGGGAGGAGAACATGGGACGATGTGCTGAACTGCTATCCCATATTTGAACAACAGGAAGCCAATGCCTAGGAGTTAGCAACTTGATTCTAGAGAATAAAACGCAAGTCACAAAATCTTCATGCTCTGTTTGATCAACCGTCAATCGTCTCCTCGAGTCTACTCTTTCAGTGCCAAGTTTTGACTGAAGCAACAACTTTTCTCAGCAAAGTTTGTGTGCAGTGCCCTCAAAGTGCACCAAGGAAAGCTGTTGACCTGAGCCAAATTTATGGTCTCTGCGACTACAGGCATGCTGGTGCGCGAGTGAAAAGTCAGGTCACATAGAATAAGAATATTGTTGCCGTGTCACTACAGAGCACATCCGCATTTGTCGAAATTAGCAATGAAAGGGTTTGGAGTGGTTCACTAATATGCTGATAACGTCATGTTCAAAAATATGTTCAGGTGATGAGAAACAAAGGAGAATGTCGAGGAACATTTTTTTGTTGATATTTTGCCAAGTGGAGGAAGAAAAGGATTACAACAGAATCTTATCTCTGTTCAATAGAAAGACTTTTCAGCATTTCACCAGCATCAGCCTTTTTTGTTTATTGATTTTTCATTTGAAGAGATGGAAGCATGTATGTATTATTAAGAATATATGCTAGGGCAGTCAATTAGAATTAAAGCAATTGTATATTTTGACAGCCAACAACTGTACACAAGTGAAGGGCCATGTGTATTTATTTATGATTGTGGACAAAGCATCAGTGCCCTGATACAGGCCTTATACCGTGGCACAACCATTCACCATCATGACAGAGTGTATATAGCCCAGTATGGAGTACCAGATGCATATGGCCCGCACAGTCAAACCTTAACTTATAGATCTGCCAACTTAAAACTTCCAGTGGTCAAATTCTGGTTAAAGGTACATTTATATGTGCAAGCAGTTTGGAATTATGGATCAAAGCATTGGCGCCAGTGGAATTTTCAGTCTCCTTAAAAATGAACGCCACATACTTTTAACTCTTTCAGTGTCGAGCTTCGAACTGAGTCGGCAGTTTTGTTCGGCACACTTTGGGCACAATGCATTCCACCCAAAGCGTGCCCAGGAAGGTTGTTGACCAGGACCATCATATTTTCTGGAACTATAGACTTGCTGGTGCTTGAATGAAAAGTCTTTTCACAAGGAATATGAATCTAGCATCCTTATTATAATTGAGAGCAGTTTGTCATAAAAAGTTTGACCTTAGCCACAGTCGACATTGAAACAGGGAACAGTTTTTACCACAAGGTGCTTGCATGGATACTTGTACCAAGTATATTGTCATGTCGATGTACATTTTAGATTATCTTTGAACAAAGTACAGTGAAACCTCCTTATAATGACACCATTGGTTCCTTATAAAGTGTGATGGATATCTAAATATGTCGTAAACAAGTCCAAGTTTGACTGCAAGTCCCACAAAACTTGTGTCATTCAGTGTATGTGTCAGCTATCCAAGTGTCATTATCATGAGGTTTACTGAAATTTCGTGATCATTCTTGGTGTACTTAACACATGGACATTATGAGCAACTGTGCCCTGGCACAGGAAAAACATTCAGAGACCGGTATTTCTGTGTGACGGGTCATCAATAACTGTATAGCGATCATGAGAACAATCAAAGATACAATAAAGTGTCCATCAACTGCAGGCAAGCTTGTTTTGTTGGTTTCTCCATTCCTGAATTTATATAAAGAATAAATTTGTTTGGAGCAATTTTTCTCACATTTCTCTTGACCCTGTAAGTAAAATTTTGATTTGTCAGGGAAATTTTCTTTGTGTTCGCAAGCAAAAGCAACAAAAAAATGCGAGTCAATTCATGTAGCAGGACTAGAACAGTTGTCTGAAGCTCAGTTCCTGGGCCCTCCCCCCCTCCCCCCCCCTCCCCCCCCCCCCCCCGTAATATTCCGCTGGATTTAGTACATAGAATTAAGAGAAACAACCAGAAACTGATTTGCCCAGCATGTTCAAGTGTCAAGTTCCGAAAACCCAGATGGGCAGGACAAGTGTTATGTTCTGATAACACACCAGGCTCTCTCCTATACTTGTAATGTTAAAAGCTAGTTTGAATATAAATATTTTCATGTGGGTGCAATTGCCTGCGTAGTTGATACTAGCCTTTACCATGCATGTATCACAAAAAAAGTGCTGAGGGCACTGAAGAAGCTGTAAACTTGCGGACAAAATATTTGGCATTATGTTTGTTTTTTTTTTTCTTTTCAAGTGATAAGATAAAACATTTTTGTACGCTTACTGATGTTATGGCATGCTAAAAAAATTCCTTGACTAAAATGAAAAAAAATGTTATTGTATCTGATGAGAGAATAGAGACTAAATGAAGATCAGATGTTTTGTCTGTGGTAATTTATTATGGCACTTGGTGCAACTGTACATACAAAATAAAATCTGCATGTAAAACCATGATCAACAAAAGTGCACAAACTGTGTGCAGATTATCAATGTTATCTTCCCTGTAAGCACAATTAATACATCATAAATACAAACTGACAGCAGTGAGACACTTCACTTGGTTATGGATTAAAACAAATTGCCATGCAAGTTTCACAACAAAAATTGCCACTTTGAGGGCATGCTTAATGCACTGCCAACATCTTTTACAAGCATGATCTGCCTCTGATTTTGGTTCGTGCTTGTGATTGTGTATACACACTGCAAGACAAGACCTTGAAAGATAAAGATGATTATGAAAACGCAGATGGGGTCTCCAGATAAAACCCATTTTACCACACTGTTGATGCTGTGCAATGCAAAATATCTGTGAATGTGAATGAAAATTTATTCAGAAGTATGGTCGTGTCCCCTGTGAAGCAGACTTTCTGCTCCTTAGTGTTGTACATTCCCCCAATGAATACATGTAATACACAAATCAGAAACAATAAAAAGTAGCATCTGCTTAGCAGGCAACCCTATTTACTGAAGACTAGCACAAAATGAAGGACTCATTCACAAACATTCATATAGTGGAAATGTCTGTGTGCATAATAATTACAATGTGTTATTGAGCAATGAAGTTGATCAAGTTGAGTAAAAAAGGTCTGTCGCCCCACAACCATCACTGAAAAAAATAATTAAAAAGAAAATAAGAATACACATAATCACAACAAGCTTTCAATATCACAGAGGCATCTTTGGAAAGAATCAACTAAGAATGAGAAATGGGCTGTTTAGTACCACTATCAAACTAAAGTGGCTTCAACTAGCTGCTCATAACCTAGTTTGTCAACTGAATAAGTGCAAAACATTAATAGCTTGAATAAGAACACTTTTATGGCCAATTACTTAATATGTGGTCCTTTTTGCCATAAATTTTTTTCTCGTTTTACATTTGTTATGTACTATGATGGATAATTCCAAGGTGGTCCCTGTCTCTTTATTTCTAACATGTAACTTATTAATATAGCTCAAATATATCACTCTCACTATCACAGCACCCAAATTTATTTGAAATAAATTACACCTGTCCAGTGAACATTACAGTCCATGAACTTGCTTTGCATATGAAAAATTTGTAGTTGATGGACAACAATCAAGAGTTGAGACATGTTATGTTTGGCACGTTTGCAACATAGATTCTCCCACCAGGGGGCACTTCAGTCAATTGTACACTGGATATAAAAGGACATATCCACATGACTTTCACCTACCAAAGCAGAGATGCAGTTGAACCTTGTTAAAAATGATACCACCTGTTCCCTGCAAAATGTCTCTTTCACTCATTTTTCTGAATATAAGATACATGAGTGAAACTGCAAAGGAATTTGACTTTTAAGTCCCTCCAAATTTTTGTGTTGTCAAGTGACAATATGAGATATCAGAATGCTATAAATGAGATTTCACTGCACTGTGTATATTGAAGCCTATATAATTCCATGATTTCATACAGAAATGGATCAGAGTGCCCTTGGTCCAACCAGTTACCCCAAGTAGCCCAGGTGATCCCAGTTTCCATTACTGCTGGAGACCACAGGTGAAGGTGAACTCCCCTTGTGCAACTGGGTACACAACTGTGCATGCAATACGGTTTGGTATGTGCCATCCTTTGAGTGATAAGATTAAATTCTGTCATTTTATTCATCACGATTGTCCACACGTATCTAACACAATCAACACAGGCAGATTTAAATGGGACTTATGACAGGCCTATTCACATTCAATGTTGCCTATGGTCCTGCTATAGAGGCCTAACTTTACCTTAGCATCAGACAGCCTATTTTGGTCATGCTCTGATCAAGTAGGCCCATATCCCTGGCAAATCTGGCCACGAGCAGTGTTCATTTCTGGGGCATAGATGTGTGTCATAGACTCAGTGTCATTACTAAGTCTAAATCCTTGAAAAAATTGTCTTATGGTTTCTACAAATCCTTTCCATTCTTACAATACCGATATTAATTTATTGTGTGCATAAGAATTACATAGTGCATGTTGGGATTCGATAGGACTCAAAGTTAATGTGCACAACATGATTTACCCACAAGAAAACTGGGACAGCTGTCTTGCCAGAGCTCAGCTCCACCTTTACCAGAAAATGGCCCTGAAAACGTGAGTCTTCTTCTGCTGACACAGACATCAGTGTCACATGATACTACATACACCCTTCAAGCTTAACATCATTTTTATGACCCACTGGACTAGATGCAAACTGATTCCACATTTAATATACGTTTCTCCGTCACACCCACCGTATTGCATGCATGTAACTTAATTCACAGCCAAAAGTTTCAAATTCATGAGAATAACATGAACTTTGTGGGCCGTAAAGGTCCTATATTTTTATCATTGCCACACTGTATTACTCATTCCCTGTGTAATGGAATGCCCTGCACCCCTGCACTTCTTTGGTCTCCCTGCATAGTGAAGATCCCCTTTGTCCAACAGTCCAGTAATTAAGTGAGGTAGATACATCAAACATGAGCTGACGGCATTTGAGCCATAGTGTAAAATACTGCCACATCACAGTTCACAAGTAAAAAGGTCCAGCAAGCCTCCATCCTTCACTTTTTGGCTGCCCAGGCACTGAGGCGTGACTTGAAGCCTGTGCTGTCAATCTTGCTGCCTGCAGTCCCCACTCGGTCCCTGCGTGGCTGGAATCTTGTGTCTTTTACTGTCTCACCTCGCTTCTCGTCATGTATGGGCTTGAGTCGGACAGGGCCTGCAGAGCGTGCTCGCTGGCCGAAGGCAGGCGCGGAAGTGGTGCGACCCATTTGGAAATCAATTTTTTGCCTTTGGGCATGAAAGCTTTGTGTCGTGTGTGGTCGCCTCCCTGTGGTAACATAATAATGCATGTCAAGTTGAGGTTAAGATAAATGTATGTAAAACAGATCATGTTACCATATGCTGATGCAGAGCATATACGCTACCATGAACCCTACAACTTGAATGGTCCTTGATGCTACATAGTCAAATCACATTCTTCCCAGAACAAGACACATTTTAAATTATGTCTGTCCCAATAAGTGACCAATACAACTATTTCATCTCTGAATTTTCTAACTTTCTTGTTTTCAGGAGAAAATGTCCTCTCACTCCCAAACCTCTTCATTTTCATTTGTCAAGAAACTATATCTTTAAAGAAGACCTCACAATATCTTGGGAGTGAGAGAGGATAAATATTCTTAAAAATAGGAAAGTATGATTTTTTTTTTTTCAAATAAATGTTGATAAATTAGACATTTTAGGAATGACAGGATTTTTTTATCATAGAAACAAGCAGGTAAACAAAATCTGTGAATGTATGTCTATCTAAACAATTCTAAGAAATTTCTTATTTTTGAGAAAAAATTTTAAAAACATTTCCTATTTTTCTTACTGCTCTTAGTTCAGAAAACTACTTTTACTGCATGCAATATACAGTAATGAAGACAACATAACAGAGACATCCTCATGGATGATCTTTTTAAGGAGGGGCATGGCATTTGTGAAGTGATATGTTAATGTTCCACATGGCAGGTAACATTGTATGAGGAATTCAAAGCTTACAACATTTTAGACACATGCAATCGTCAACATAGTGACATCACGTGCTTGTAATTTTGGTGTAAAAGTACTTTAAATTCAAAGCACAAAAATGCATAGTGCAGACCAGTGCACAATATGCTGATTTACAACCAGCCACTGTTTGACATCAAGTTGGTGATCATGCAGCATGCTACCTAACGTGCAAGACTGACCACAACATACATTCCTGTGCATGCACCAATTTGTGTGGGATTTCTCTTTATTTGCTGACTAGAAAAAAGTATATGGGAACTGCCAGAAGTATCCACCCTCTACCCCCACCCCTGCAGCCAGCTAATCTACATAGTTGATCTAATGATTCTTTTCTAGTTCAGCTGAGCCTATCTAAAATTCTCTCCTTTCAATTAATCATTTCACATTTTCATCTCTAAAAATATTGACTGAAATCCTTTTCAAACTTGCCAAGAATGCACCTTGGGTAGGTCTCTGCCAAGTTTATACAACTGGTCATGCCCTAGTGATTTTTATATAAAATTTGCATTATTATTTTGTTAATCTCTTCAGGAAATCTTACAGAAATCCTCTTATCTAAAACAGCTTAGCCAATTGCTTCAAAATCATACAAGGGTACTTATGCTGTCTTGTCATGAATTTCCTGTTCCTCCCCCTCTTCATTTTAATACTTTGGGGGTGTTTTCATAATTCATGACTCCTCTAGAACTACTGGTTGGGTTTCTTCAAACTTCACAGGAATGTACCATCCCCAAAGTTGTTCATTATAAGGGACTTACACCTTCTTGATTTTTAAAAGAATTTTTAATTTGCGTCATGTTTAACAAATGCATACATTACCACGTACTGACTACTCTTCATGCACACGTTCATGAATATGGCAAAGCTAATGCACATGTGCACGATACATTTTTTTATTCAACTTTGACTTAGTTTCATAAACTTTGCATGCACGTGTATCTGAACCCGTGGCGATGTCATGTAAGAAAACACTGTAATTCAGTCAAATATCTGAAAATTACAGTGACACATTTGGTCCTATTTATCTCTACACTTACCAATTTGACTTTGTTTCACAAAACCTCACAGAAGCACATGTGATGTCTACAAACTTGATCAGGACATCAAGTATCTGGGCCACAGTGACATATTCACATGCATGTACTGTTCACCTCTAGGCTGTTATTTCCTTGTGTTTTGACACTGTTTCATGAAACTTCATATCCACATATATCATGTCTGAATAAATAAAGTTGTAAACCTACGTCGTGTATCCAGGTCACGATGATATGTCTATGAATTATGCATTTCTAGCCAGAAACTTCATTGTACTTTTTTTCATAGAACCTCATACATACACAAGTCAGGACCAATGCAAATGCTATACAGTAAAAGTAGGTCACTTGGTCATGTATCTGGGTCAAAGTGATATCCATGCACTGTCTGTTTTGTCTGTTACTTTTTGTTCAATTACTCAATGAATGAAATCTTACACACATACACATGTATCAATTCCAAAATGCATGTCTCATTAAAAGTAGGTCACTAGGTCAAATACCCGGGTCAATGACATCCATATGCTGTCAGCTCAAATTTCAGTCTAGTCTGGCTCAGCTTCACTTTGCTCAAACTAACTTTCCTTTACCTTTCAGTGAATATTTGTAAGTAAGCTGAGCACAGGCTGCACACAGCCCTCTTGTTTTTACATGAGACACCCTTGAGTCCTTATGTATCCCTATGAAGTTTCATGGAAGTGAACAGGTGAAAACGTTACATCCCAGTCTGTACAGACACGGATGTGTGACCGACTTGCATGAACACACACACACACACACACACAGCTTTATGCCAAGATGCCCCACCTTCCAGGATGGAGGGCCATAAATCAGCTCATGCAGTTTGTGTTTCTGTCCCAGCATGCAATGTGTACTACTGTGGAAGTTAAAAGTGCTAATTTTTATTGGCCCTCATGCCATTTCATAGAAGTGCAGAATCAAAGCAAAATGAGAAAGCAGGTAACATTCAAAGCTACTGGTCACCTTTGACTGGGTTGTGCAGCAGATGAATTAAAGTGTTACAGGAGTGAGGGGGGGTCAGAATAAACCCATCAATAAACTACTTGATGCTTTCTCAAAAATTAAGGTACATTTTGCTGTAAGAGACAAAAAATTAATAGGTCTGACATCTGAGGAAAACTCATGGTCAATTCCTATTAATTATTATTATTATTATTATTATTACTTGATAACATTAGATTTAAATACCATTGAGTCATTAATGAAAAGATGTATGATAACGGTATGGTTTAACGCTATTATGCACGCATTCTTTAGGTATATTTTTTTTGTATTGATGGCCACATACCTTGATCTCTTTTTAGACCCTTAACTATCAGATACAGTTACACTTTCTTTACCTAAATAGAACACTATGGGATCATGCATGCACATGTATGTCCTCCATGATTACGAATGGATGACACAAGACAATTAATGCATCATTGCACCAAGCAATTGAATACTGTACCGTCATGCAAGACCAGCTAGAATACCAAACACTACAGATCTACAGCAGTGAGCAAGCTGTACCAGTGATGCAAAAGTACGACCAGTTTTGTGTATGCTCACATTCTGTACATATGGGCCTGATGCCTGCGCCAATTTTGTGCCCATATATTGACTGCATGTAGACTTTGAGCTCGCTGAACGCGAACGATGGGATGCAGTTTTTGGCCGCACACCTGTTTCAATATTATATACATATAAATTGTATGACTCTCCATTTTATGTGTGTGTATCTTCTGTGCAAATAGATTTTATGCAAGTAAATGCGCAAAATCTGGTGCCAACAGAAGAGAATTAATAGTCCTGATGAAATTAAAAATTTTGATAAAATTTTTCAAAAACACACAGTACATGTACATGTAGCTGCTATTGAAGAAAAGTAACATGTGTACTAGGACCTCCTAGTTCATCAATCCAGAATATATGTTACATAATTTTGTTGATTCCAAATTTGTTTTTGACAAATTTTGCAGGACTAGATTGTGTACCTGCATTGATAAAAAAAGTGGCATGCACATTATAAAAAAAGTGGCATGCACATTTTAATGTTTCAGGGGTTGGGCATCCTTATAAATAAAGTAAAATCCAGTGCTTTACAATTAATTAAGTTGTTTCTACCCTTTAGATATTTCAGA
>OZ026612.1:37664976-37692976 GCA_964020975.1 Hermodice carunculata
TTTGACCTACCATAATCATATGACAGGGATTTACAACATGAACCAATTGTTTCTGTCTGTAAAACAACATCTGCAATGGAGAATGTAGTTTTGCCTTATCATTACACTGGTTCCCTGTGGGTTCATCTTTTAGATTTTTTCTTCATCTTTCCCATAAAAATTACACCCAGACACAGAAAGATGGGTCTTGCCCACAACTATGTTAGTTATTTTAGTATATGCAGCAAAGAAAGAGACCTGACTTGAAATAATAGGAGAAGTGACTTACCATCTCTCCTGGATGGAGGAACTGCTGGTGGTCCCCCATTTACCTCTAGGCTGCAAACACACAATTTTTATTAACATGTTGACATACTGACACTTTCTTATGCCCTCCTTCAAAGAAGCGGGGCATATAGCTTTGCTCATGTTCATCAATAGGTAGACAGACTGTGGTTTCCACACGATAACTCGAGAAGTTTTGAGATAGGACTTTGATATGTGGCCCCCGCACTCCCTTTAAAAGTGGTAGCACATGATTGGTCCATATATTTAAATGCAGCCTCCCCTTTCAAGGATTTTTCCCTGAATTTTACCCCCTATTTTGTTGACAACAAGGAGACTTTGGTTATTAACAAGTACCCCTATTTTTTTTATCTCAAGGATACAAATGTATTGGTCCATACCTTGAAGAACTCCCTATTCATATTGTTTTATCTACGTTTAGGTGAAGCTTTTTATGACTGAAACCACTTCTTAATGAATGCTTTTGTTTCAATACTTTTAATCAGGTAGATGCATAGAAAGTTGCACCCACTCCATTTTTACATGCCCTATTTGATGAAAACATGGAGAATGTACAAAACATGCCCTTATGTTAAGATTTCACAGACCTGTGCCTTTTAAAACACCCCTAATTTACGATTCCGTGGACCATGACCAGGCCCAAAAATGACCCCCCTTTCTCCGCGAAATTTGGAACAATCAAGTGTACATGGTTGGTATTGAGTGTGAGGGCCAGGCTTTGATACTGCCCAGGTATATACCCCTATACAAGAGCTATGTGAAGTATGAAGGCAGTTGACCTTGACCCTATTTCCACAAGGTCACAAAGCTACTTTAGTGAACTTGGTTTCTGCATTGTAACTCAGAATTTAAGTTATGACTTTGATATTGCACATGGTAATAGTCCTCAATTAGGGCTTGGTCAGCTTAGCAGATGAATGACCTTGACCAAATTCCCATGGTCATCAGCTCGAGTCCTATCAGTGAAGTTGGTTTCCGCATGATAGCTAAATATGTTTTTGACCTAGCCCTGCACAATAACCTTCTGTAAGAGCTATGTCAGGTTTTGAAATGGGTGACCTTGAGTCAATTCCAAGGTCACAGAGCCACATGACTGAATTTGGTTTCTGTTTAATAACTGCAGAATTATTTGAGCCAGAGCTTTTATTATTAATAGATATTTATAGTCTTCTATTAGGGCTTTGACCTCCTATTTTCAAGATCACGGAGGTACTATTGTAAGTTTTGGTTTCTGCGTAATAACTAGAAAAAATTAGGAGCATACAGGATTATAGTCCTTATCCAGGGCTAGGTCAAGTTCAAAGATGGGTGACCTTGACCTAAATTCAAAGGTCACAAGGCTACTTTAATGAACTTTGTTTCTGCATTGTAACGTAGAATTTAAGTTTAAGTTATGACTTCAATATTGCAAACAATAATAGTCCTCACTTAAGGCTTGGTGAGCTCAAAAGATGAATGACCTTGACCAAATTCCCAAGGTCATCACCTTGAACCTATTAGTGACCTTGGTTTCCGCATGATAACTTACGACATTTTTGACCTAGGGCTTTCACATTGCACAGGAATCTAGCTTTCTGTAAGAGCTGTGTCAAGATTTGAAATGGGCGACCTTGACTCAATTCCCAAGGTCACAGAGCCACATTACTGAATTTGGTTTCCACTTAATAACTGCAGAATTTTTAGAGCCAGACTTTTTATTTTATAGATGTTTATATTGTTCTATTAGGGCTAGATCAGTTTCAAAGAAAGGTAACCTTGACCTAATTTCTAAGGTCACAAGGCCACTTTAGTGAATTTGGTTTCTGCATCCACTTCTCAAGGTTATGAGTGCCCAATTTAGTAATTTCAACAGGGTAATGAGGGTGAACATAATGACGGTAGGGGGACACCTATGTTTTACAAACATGCCTTGTTTTATTTATCTTTGGCACAACTGTGTGTTTTAACATTGGACATTGAAAATGTTACACCAACAAAATAATCAAGGGTCAGATAAGTACAAGCAGAACAGAACTTGAAGTCTGGTGCCCTCTGAAGTTGTAAGCCTATACAGGCAATGAACTTTCAGACCATTTTAGTTCTTCAAAATAGGAGTTCATACAGAGATCTTTTTTTCCCATAGTAGGATGAATATCCTCTTTTCCCAGTCACTCACCCTAACAAGATGATGAGCCAAGACTATTAACCTGTATTTACATGATAAAGCTTACCTTAGACAAGGCAATCCCACTTGTTTGGCATGAATGAAGTCCTCGGTAAATTCTGGACTAATTTTAGGGTTCCTTCCAATGTTTCGCATAAGTCTTTCATACAATCCTGGACTGTTCCTACACGACATGAGAAGCTGCCGTGCAGCTGTTCTGTTGAATGACAGATACCCCAGCGCAACAGCGCATTTGCTGCGAACTTGGTCGTTGGTGGAATGTAGGCGTTCAATAAGTTTGTTTATGGCGCCACAGGTTACCATGGCATCAGGAATCCCAGCTCGAGTGTGAGCTAGACTCGACATGAGGCTGGCTGCAAAGTGATGGAGAAATGTGTTACCTCAAAGCTGTGATAGTGGGTGATGACAATACTTTTGGTGCAGACTAGGTACTACTTGATGAAGCAGTATGTCTGGAACCTAAGGCCACACAGTTTATATTATACAATACCCACAGGTCTCCTCTAACGGACCTCTAGATCTATCACGCAGTTTGAAAGATGTCAAAAGTACAACAACAAAATACACACACACATAAATCCATGAAAACAAAACAAAAAAAAGAATGTTGCCATTAATTGGTTTACAGAATCAACTGAAACATTCAAATTTTGTGCTGCTATAAAGTACCTACACTTCCAATAAACTTCACAGATTTTTGCATGAAATACACTGACCAGCCAATATGATAGCATTGTCCTCTTCTGAGTCTAAGACTTGCACCAACATGGTAACCCCTCGGGCGGTCAGACTGACCTGGTCCATGTCCACAATCACCCGGGCAAGAACCACTGTCTGCAAAAATATACCCAATCTTAATGACTAGTATTTCGGAAATAAAGAATCCTTAGTACAGTCCGATGGAAATTTCTTCCTATATCCAGTTCAGTAAGCGCTAAATGAATATGACTTTGCCATTTGTAAACTTAAATTTCTCTTAAAAAGCACAAATTTTGTGAAAAAGGGCTATTAAGCCCTGTCTGTGACAGTAATATGCCATCAAAAATGATAAAAAAATAACATATCCTCATCATTTTTGCAAAATTCCATTGCCTTTAGTCAGGTTATTTTCTGATAAAATTTCACGCAATTCACTTAAGCCATTCTGGAGAAGTTAAACATATTCTTAACACACAAAAAGTTGCAGCACCACCTGGTGGCCAAAATGTGAACATCCTGACCCCAGGTGACCCTGTATACGATACACATGTATCAAAGCAATTGGTGAAGTAGTTTTTGAAAAGAAATTTAATTTTTAAAAAATAAATTATATATGCATTAAATTTTTAATTGCATCATCATCTCTTTTCCGAACTTGGTGGCGCACCACCTGGGGAACATCTATGTGTCAAATCAAAATATTCCATGCAATGGTTTCTGAGAAGTCAAAAATGAAAAAAGTCTAATGGACGGATGGATGGTTGGTGGACACAAACAGATTTCATAAGCTGTACTGGCTGACAAGTCAGCAGAGCTAAAAATGGTGATGAAAATAAAGATAAGTAAAACAGATGCCAAAATAATAAAAATGTGGAATCAGATTGCTGAACATATATTTATAAAACCTTATGTCCTTGTGAACATTTCCTATGTCCCTCTGAATATATTACAATACAGTTTTGTTCTCATTATAGTTGCCATTTTGCTTCAATCTCCTAGAAGGTACAGTGAAACCTCATTATAACGACACTCACATATCCGACATATTCAATATAATGACACAAATTGTCAGTTTCATTTTCTTTGTTACTTGGCTCAGTTATCTGGCATATTCAGTTATTGGACAAATTTCTAATGGAACAGATGGTGTCATTATAACGAGTTTTCACTGTACATATAATGTGACTTGGAACAAAGTAACAGGAATAACAAATATGGAAAACAAAAAAAAAAAAAAAAAATCACACTAGGTCTACAGAAAAATAATGATTGTGAAGTTGGTAAAAGTTACCTGAAAGGCTGCTTGGCACTGCTGATGTTCATCCGGGGACTCTAAAAATACCTCGAAGCACCTGTACTGAATGCCACCTGCCTCCCTTATGGAGTACTGCTGGTGAGTGTTATTAAATGCAAAGATTGATAGCGCAAAGCCTGCCTTCAGTCGAATGTTCTGCAACACAATGAGACAATGTTTGAAACTGATTTTATGATGTGCTGAAATTAAATTCACAGGCCTCATGTTAACTATAACGTTGAAACTCTGTAGCCCCACACTCTTTTCTGCTGAGCCTCAACTTTGGAATAGCAACGATACAATTTACTTAAACAGGAAAGTTAGATCAACAGCAAGTGACTGGGAGTACTTATATTTCAAACTGATCACGGCAAAGTATTTCCAGGATTTCTGTTTGCAAAAATTCACCTTCTATTTCTAATTCTATGAAGACCAAAATAACAACTCTATAACCATGTGCATCTTTGTTAACATCACAGTTTTCCATTAAAGGATAGCAGTGCAGGCAAACAGTATTACTGTTTACCTGGTCAGGAGAGGACAGCAGGTCAAGCAGCAGGTCAAACTTAAAGCCTGCCTCCTCCTTCAACTTCTCCTGGTTGTCATGGTTACCCAGCACCACACACCCCAAGGTTGCTGCCACCTCCACTTGTATCTCGACTGACGGGGGCTTCAGTAAGAGCTGTACCAGAATCTGAATGGCATTCTCCTCTGCTATCCGCTTCTGGGTCACTTTGTTGTTACGATGTGCCACGCCTACATTGAAACAACAAGATTATTAGGTGACGAATGTGTTTTACCTTATGTTACACAGCGGACACTTGTACCAATATGGCTGCATGCCTGTATTCTGTGGTGGGTGAACAGTGAACATTATATCCAGATATGATTGGTTAAAAAATCCTTTTATTTCAATTTCTGTTAATGGAAAATAACAATAGGCTGTGTATCAAGTTTGGAGTTCATAAATACAAAAACACAAAACAAAATAAACAAAAATCATCTCTTAATTGTAACATATACATTATTTATGTCATCAATAGTAGTTTCAGATTTATTGAAAAGGTTTATACACATCAGACAGCAACACAATAGTTTATGTTTAATTCATGTGTGTACAACAAAAGGAAGATAACAGAGATGCTCAATGTTTAAGACATTTGCCCGTAACCCCAAAATAGCCTGTTTTTTTATTTCTGATCAAACTTTATTTTTGCATATATATATACAATTATTTTTGGTTGAGTCAAGTTAGAAATATTGATTGGTCAGGTCACAAAAGTTTGTTTTACGAGTAGTAATAGATAACTCACCAAGGCATAGAACCCCAACAACCTTGATGGCGGCTAGTAGTACCCGTTCTGAAGTCTTGTTGGAGCGCAGCAGGCGGATGAGAGGCTGAATGCCACTCTCCTCAGCTATGCGATTCTGGTGGTCCATGTCCTCACGAGACAGGGCTGTCATGGCCATGCAGCCTGCAGCAGACACACACACTTTATAAGGTAGTTGTGTATTACTCCGATTTTATTGATTTCACTGAACCTTAATTTTTCCAGTATGATTCTGTTGACTTTGAAACTGAAGCAAAAAAAATGGGGGAGGGGAGGAGAGGGGAGGGGAGGGGAGAGAAGAGAGGAGAGATACAACATTTGGTAAATGAACAAGGTAGACAAAAATATGCCATCTAAAACTCATCCATACCACCAAGGTTCCAACAAAGTGCTACCACCAAAGATAGGACTGGATACCCACACAGTACTTTTTAGTATGTCAACTGCTACATGAGTAACACCAGAGTTAAGGCTAAATACCAATGCAGTAAGTATACAAAGTGCCACATAGATAACACGGACCCATACGGAAGAATACTCACCAACATATTGTAACTTTTCAGAGGCCAACATCAGCATCTCAATGAGTGAGTGTATGCCAATCCTCTGTGCAATGAATTTTTGCTGTGTATTGGTGTGACCTGCCAAGGCCCACAATGCACATGCCCCTTGCTCTTTGACCTCCATTGACCATATCTGCAATATCCAAGGTCAACTTTTTGAATTATCTGTTGCTTTTACTATTGAATATAATTTATATCATAAATTATTGGGTCTACCTGGATGTGGCAATTCTGTGAAAAAGTGACACCGTTTGTTCTCCATTAATATCTTGGCAAAATATAACTCAATTTAGGCAAAGAGCCACAACCTATATGGTCAAAAATGATTGTCATAAGTGATGCATAAAAATATTTATTCTAGTATTTTTTTCTTGGCAGAGCTATCTGTTCCAATATAAGGGCCGTCATGTTGACTGACCGATCTCTCTAGCCCACCTGGAGATCTTTTGCTGCTCAGCCTTTAGAGCCAATTAATTCATGCCCTCTGGGCAACTCCAGCTGTAGCATGGAGGCTGCATGCACAGCAGTGCTACTTCATCAGTACATCAGTCATTAATACAACTGAGGGGATAAAATGGTCAGGACACAAAGCACTTGTCAGATGTTAAAATCTCTATTATAATGTATCAAGGAGTCGTCATTGAAGAAAAAGGGTATTTTAAGTATTTGTACTGAGAGCAGATGTTCCATTAAAGCATATAAAGACAGTGACAGCCTAGGTTATATTATCCAAACTTGAAATTGTCACTAAACTAGTTTTGCTCTTGGGGCCATTAACTACCACAGTTTTCAGTCAATTAAAAATCTTTAACACTATCACATATGTCAATCTGGGTCGTGTGTGTGTGTTTAATGATCAAGACATTGAGGTTTATATGCGCCCTTTGGCATTTGTCCTTCAATATCTTTAAAAGCCATCACGTCATATCTTTTAGTTCATAAACAGTTAACCTATTTGTTGTTGTATTACAATATTTTAAGTTTCAATTCATGTGCCAGTGCAACTGTTATTAAATTGAAATGAACCTTTTTATAATTCCATACAGAGATACCGGCCCTGTCAATTAAATGGCTATTTATCCAAAGAAATGCATACTGATTGTTTATTAAAAATTTTAAGAGTTTGCAAACAAAAGCAACTGTATACATGTACATAGCCAAGGCATCGAAAGCAAGAAGCAAGTCAACAATGCTGGTATTTATGGAGACGACACAAGTTTGGCGTCAGTATTTCAGGCATGTGACTTAATTGTAACACAATGACAAACAGTTGGTCATAAAATACATGTACTGTAAATTAAGATTGACTAGCATCATTTAACAATACTTTTTTCTTCTTTTCCATTAATACGTCTTAATCTTTTTGCAACAGATTCATGACACAATCTATGTCGACAATTTTAAGTTTGACTTCGGTAAACTTGCGTGCAGCTTCGTGTTGACTTTTTGCTATGCCTGCATCAAGCTTCACCAAGGAATAATTCATGGAACAACCAGTATGTCTGCTATTACATGATGCAAAGCACACATACATGTGCAATTCTACACACATAAGGGACAATCCCATTGCAAAGCAACAACTATGCAAATGTGTATGTATATGTATGCATGTACATACTACCCATTGAAAGATATCATTGACATATTATCGATTGACACTTCCTACATGTGTGTAAATCAAATTAAACTCCTTCATAGACACATTTAAGAAGCGATATATGTACATGGGACCAAAGGGGATAAGCAAGGGATCATCTTTCCAAACATTATGGCATCAAGCCTGCAATATGACTTGGGTAACTGACACATCTTCCACTACCTGGTTGAAGAACAGTGGAGTCCACATCTGTTGAACACAATATCATTTCAGTCACAGCAGCTCCATTTTTTTTTCAGTGTCAGAGTAGTTTCTTTTGTATGTATTCCAACCATTTCTAATTCTGTCATAAATTGTTAGCATCAGCAAAACACATAAAAAGACAGCACTTGCACTGTGGGTGTTACAATATGTTAAAGCTACAATGGCTGACTCCACGTAACATACATGATGGATACATGGAGATGCTAATGAAGATATATACATTTTGCTCTTAGACAGTTAATTGGGCAGCATCCTGTATTTTATACATGTGATATAAACAAATACAAGTTATCAGTTGTCAGAACAAATCAAGAGATTGGACATGACTTCATCAGCTACCATAAGAATCCATCCGAAAATAACTTCGCCATGACATCGAATTTGTATTAGTATATGTGACCGTAAATATACAAAAATAATAAAAAGTAATTATAAATGCATGTTAGTGCATTATCTGAATTTCACATTTAGAAGAACCAGCAAGAGCTTCATATATACCTTGAGCAGACGTATCAGAGCAATGGGAGCATCTAAATCAAGGAATGCAGCCTGGCTCTGGGGATTTTTCTCTGAAAGGGCTTCCAGGGCACCAGCTGCTTTCACCTGCACGGACACATTCCTGCCTTTGATCAGGTTCACAAGGGGCCTGCACAAAAACAAAACCATACCATCATTGGTAAGAACAATATGTTTTAGTCTGTATTCAACTATGCAGGTTACTACAACTGATACAAGTAGTTTTTGTCAGAAGACAGGTTCCAGGTTATAATGAGGATGCAGCATGGTATCTAGGTAATTGAGATTTTAATTTCAGCAGCTTTGAATTACATGTATCTGCAAACCTGGTAATATTTGTCAATGAATTAGCAGTTCATAAACAGCAAACTTCTGGAGTGAAGGATATCACGTCTCTGTCCTATGATGCCTGTTATCAGTTATTTCGTGCTATAAAAAGGTGGGATCAGCATGGACATGGAAGAGCTCATAAAAAAATATGTAGCTTTTTTTTTCAAATTATGATTTTATGATGGGTGTACTGTATAAATATTGTCTACTGTACATCAATTTATGATATAACAAATAACAATGTACAGTTCCAAATATTTTGAACCAGGTTTCATCACACTGATGTTTTCTTGACAAATTATCCACTTACTCGCTGACAAGTTTGACTGTATCTGTGGCCTAATGGATCAACCAAGTGCACCAAATTAAAGAGTTATCAAACCATCAGATGGCAAGAGCACTCTTCGTTACCTTAATGTTAATTAATCTTGTATGTCCGCCACTTACTTTACAGCGCCCTCTGCCACTACAGCATCCTGGTTCTCCCGATGTCCCTCTGTTAATGCTGCAATGGCCGCAGCTGATGTTGCCTGCAAAATATCTGTGGGCCAAGAAAGATAATATTTGACATTAAATGCTTAATCTGGATATTGTGTGCATACATGTATATACTCCAGAAAATTATGAGTATAAAATAATTTACTTTTGATTGGTAATCTTGTTTGGAAACTTTATACACAATCACATGATTGAAAAACTTCTACTTAACCATAAGGTTTAGCCCCTCAAACTTAAATGTGTCAAGATAACAATAAATTCTGTTTGTGTATTCCCGATGTCAGATATGGATATTTTCTTTTCACATATTTTTGTAAAATAAGTGAACATTCACCAGCAACATGTACAAGTAAATTAATGAAATGCCAGTACACAGGGCAAAGTGACCAAAAATAGATGATTTTAATCCTTGTTAATTAATGGTTAGGGCATGACATTTCTAGAACATCATTGTCCTACCAGGTACAGTGTTATTATTGTCTTTTAGCCACTTTTGAGTGCACTCTCTAGTGGTCATTCTGTAGGTTTACATCCTATATATCAGTCAGGCATTTGCATTTGATGCAAATGCCTGATGGGCAGGATGCTTAGATAATACACACATCAAATGAAGCAATTTTATCCATCTCTGCTGAAAATGTCTGACAAGGGGACTTGGTCGTGTTTTTTTTTTTAAGGGAATAGAAATTGTGCAAAATGAAAAATCATTAAAAAAAAAAAGAAATAAACAAATATGTGAGTAGTGGGGCCTTTGTAAATGTCAATGCATAAAAATTGCATAAAACTGAACTCAAAAAGAGCCACTGGGTGTCAGGATGTGGGGACGGAACAAGCAACCTCATTGAGGATTCACTATCTTCCCATGGAATTTACATCAGGAGTGATGCAGCATATTGGTATGAATGCACACTCTTGTGACATCTGTCTTTAAAATGTTGTCCTATTTTTTGAAATAAACAAGTAAATAGATAAATAAATAAATAAATAAATAAATGAATGAATGAATGAATGAATGAATGAATGAATGGATGAATGAATGATTGAGGGAGTGAGTGAGTGGGAATGAATGAATGAATGAATGAATGAATGAATGAATGAATGAATGAATGAATGAATGAATGAATGAATGAATGAAAAGATGAACAAACCTGAATTAACAGTTAAGAATTCCACAAGGGGTTCGATGCCCTGGTGTTGAGCCACTGCAGTTTGGTTGTCACGGTTACTGGTGCACATGACCCTGACAGCATTGACAGCATTGACCAATACTTCCTCCTCTTCAGAGTCCAGCAGGTTGACCAGTGGGGCAATGCCTCCCTGGTCTGCTATTGCTATCTGGTTATTGTCCACTGATGCCAGGTCAGCCAGAACTATTGCAGCACGGGATTGGATGTCATCCACAGGAGATCCTAAGAGCTGGATCAGGATTGGTGCAGCATTGGCCTTTGTCAGGGCATGCTTGATTGGTTCGTGCTCAGAGATGTTGTGAAGTACTGATGCTGCAACTGACTGAAGTTCCTCATCATCTATCTTCAGCAGATCTACCAATGCTGCTACTCCCCCTGAAAAAAAAATGTTGCCAAATAGATAAGTGTTCAAAATTTAGGTAGGCTGGAATTTTAATGTTTTACCATTGGAACACAAGTAGTGCCAGGCTTGTCCTAAACACTAAAACTAAACAATACTACATGTATTTCAAAATAAAGAAAACAGTTCTTATATATATGGGTGCCAGGTTTTTGCTTATATATTTATGCATAATGTTTTTCGAATTATGTTGAAAGAAGACAACTTTGAACAGGTTTCACTCACATCTCATTGTTTCTTAAAAAGTGAATGAAACCAACAGATATATCATATTTTATTCAACAGATATACACAATTAAACAAAATACAGTTCCAGGGAGGTATGTGTATCTCCAAATACAGTAGTACCTCTCTTGAAAGACCACTCCAGTCAGAGACCACCTGGACTGACAGACCACATTCAAGTGGTCCCTTGTGGTAGATCTCTTCCATTATATTAATGAACCTCTTTTAAGAGACCACCTGTTTTGAAAGACCACTTTTGGGCCTCCTCTTGATGTGGTCTCTCGACAGAGGGACCACTGTATTAAGAAATGCCGGCTATGAAAGTCAAAAATGCTCACTTGGTAGGCCAAAGTATGAGGCTACCTTAATCATGAACAAATTCCTTTCACATACCGTCCTTCAAAACTTTCCCAATTTATGACAGACCTCAGCAACATTCAAACCAGTTTCTCTCTCAGACAGATACATGTGTCTGCACTTTGATATTGACATGATTCATCCACCAACTTAACCCTTTCCCCCTTGAATTAAGACTGAGTCAACAGCTTTCCTTGGCATGTGCTCTTTATAAGTCTCATCTACAATTCTCAGTCAAATTGTTTTTCATTACTCTTGAAGTTATGTACATGTAGTAGAAAACACCGAAGCAGACAACATTTGTCCACCAGCCAGTCTTAGCCAGTTCAGGGGGGAAAAGGTTAAAAGAAGCCGTTCCTACCTGCATCTAGAATGGACTTCCAGTGCTCTGGGTCTGAAGTTGACATGACTTCTAAGCACTTGACAGCACTGTCTTTCTTCTTCACATCTTTGTCCAGCAGCATCCCTGACAGACATTACACAACTTTGTGACGCACACCATGACCTTAACACATGTGACTACAGATTTATCAAAATGTTGGCTGCAAGCTTTCTCATAGTTTTCCTTGGCATGGTTTGAGTGCACTACACTTCTAAGGAGAGCTATTGGTCTGGGTTATGTCTCACATGTCTCACATCCTGTGCTCAGCAAAAAATGTTTTCTATTGATATGGAACTTCAGTAAAAAGATTAAAGCAGATGATAATTTACATCTGGGCACTTTTTTTGTGATTTGAGCCAGATAGAATCAAAGGTGTGCAATGCAGGTTACATAGCAAATTACTCTGCTCTGCAAGCAAACTGAGTATTTCAAAGTGAAAGGGACTTGTACCATATACATGGCTTTTGAATAAATAGCAATAATCTCTGTGATTTTTCTATTACATGCCACTTGATATCCCTTTCCTAGGATCCTCACAGCTCTATGTGTACCTGATCCAATTTTTGCTCAATCGTTTGACATCTTGCAGGCTTTTTTCATGGGTACAAAATATCATCTACTATTCAATTCTCACCAACGAGCAGCTTCCAAACCGGAACTTCTGGTCTGTCCCACTGAATGAAGAACTCCAGGACATTTGTGTGGAATCGTAGTGCTGCCAGGTGAATGACATTGTTGCCGTGGTCGTCCTTCCGTAGAACATAGGCCCCCAGGTTAATGAGGGTCTTTACTGCTGACAAAGCTCCTGAGCTGGCAGCCAGCAACAGGGGTGTGGACTTTAACCTGAAACACGAATGTACTGTTGCAGTCTAATCAAGATTAACATCAAAACTTCTACACATGTGTTGCTGTAACCAACAAACTTTCACGTTACATATTTCTATTTGAATGGGATATATTTTGAGGAACTGCTATTCACTGGTGCCACCTGGTGGCTCTGATGCTTCCAACATCCTGTAGTTCAGAAGCGTGAATAAAAAGCCTAAGTTAGCGATGTCATCTAGGTGGATCTAGAATTGCCAGTCTTATCAAATCTTACTTAAAATTTCCCAGAGAGTATCAGCAACAAAAAATAAATCAGCAAAACTTAAACATGAAGAAGCCTCACAAGTTCTTGGACATTTATCATCAATTCTCTATAAACTTACTCGGGGATGGGTCAACATTTTCATAATTTCTTCATAAGTACTTAAAGTAGGGTCAGGGTCGAAGTAAACGGGCCTCTTTGTTTTTAGTGATAATGAAAAATTATGGACCTTTTTCTCCCAGATTTAATGGTTTTTTTTGTAATTTTCAGGATGATCATCATTTTCCAAGTATTAATTGGGTGAGGGGGAAGTGAGTTTAGTAGTTCTCTAAATTACTGAACAAAAATGGCAAATATGTAGAACCATCCTTTACATACAGAATTAATGCAATGTATTCTGAGGGACATACCCAGTAACCACTGTAGGTACAATTCACAGCTTGCATGGACACGACATTTACAAGTTCAAAGGAAGGCTTGCAGCTTCACTGAATAGCCATGATAATCAGACGCTATGCCGATCAATGGCAATACAACATAAACACCACATACTTCACTGGCACATGATGCAAAAAAAAAAAAAAAAATGCCCCTATATGTTTTAAAAGTGTATCAGCAGGAAAGCCTCACTTTGATGTTACAACCATTGCCCCATGCAACAGGGCGACTTCAATGTAACTATAGTTGTTCCCTGTCTTGACAGACAGAAAAACCATCTGCCTTGCGAGACCACCTTTTCAAGGTACTTTAGTTTGCACTTTCCATGATATTTATGCCTTCTATGACAGACCACCTGTGTTGAGAGACCACCATTTGGTCATACATGCACGGGGGGGGTCTTTCAATGCAGGTTTCGCTGTAGTCTTTGTCCTGCAAAACCCCTCATGAAAGACCTCCATCGATCTCTACAGGCAGACCACTCAGTTTATTAACAATTTTTTCCCTGTGTTATTGACCTTTGATGAATGACCACCAATTGTCTTAAGAGACAATTTTTGACAAGCTTCAGGTGCTGGTTTTCCAAAACAAGGGCGAGTGCATTTTATTTATACAGTGAAACCTCTTTATAACGACACTCAGACATGCAACAAATTAATTTAACAACGCAAGAATTGAGAGACTTAAAGTCAAATTCTTTTGCTATTTGACTCATTTATTGGGCATATTCAGGTATCTGACAAAGTATGAAAGGAACAGAACGTGTCATTATAACGAGGCTTTACTCTGCCTAATACTCACTCATTTTTGGTTTGTAGCTCCAAGAGAGCCTCATGCTTGTGCACCAGCAGTTTGATGACAGGTACATGGTCAAAGAAGGCAGCGTGGTGTATGGGGGCCCAGCCGTCCTGGTCCGTCACCAGTACGTTGGCGTAGTTGGCGGTCAGGCATGCCACAGCGTCCAGGGCACCGCACCTGGCAGCCAGGTGTAAAGGTGTGGGACCTGCAGGACAACAACTGACTTAAAGGCAGCCAGGGGGTGATAAACACCAAGGAACAATGTACCCACAACGGGTGCAACAACCGACGCACACACACATGCATGCACGGACACACACAAACACACTGTGAGAACATTGTTGTCATCAATCAGAACAAAAGGTGATACATGTCCAATGTGGAGAAAAAAAATGAGTTTCTTCCAAATCTGAAATTGTAAATAATTCTGTAAGTCCTAAACCTGGTATCCATATCATGGGGCAACTCTGAATCTGAATTTTGCTGTCTCCCTTGTAATCCGGTCAGTGGAACAGTCACAAAACCAAATTCAAATGTCTCAAATCAACAGGTATATGTCCATACACATGTTAACTTTGACTCCCGCAGAAATGAAGTGAACATACAAACAATATGAGAATAAATTAAATGTGATATGCTGTGAGCATTACTTGTCCCTGTGAAAATGAAAGAAAACTGTTAACCTTGATGTACTATGAGCACTATTTGTCCAAATGAAAATCAATGAAAATGTGCTATGACTATTAATTGTTCCAATGAAAATGATTTAAAATTAACTCTGATTGCTATAAGCTTACTTGTCCTAATGAAAATGAATGACAATTATTAACCTTCATATGCTATGAGTGTTATTTGCCCCAGTGAAAATGAATGAAATTAGCCTAAATGTACTACATGCATGAGTGCTGCTTGTGCATAACACTGGTATTAAGTGCTATAAATTGCAATTTCTTCACCAGCTATGAGCCTTGATTTTTCACAACAGGAAGTCAATTGTCTTTTTCACTCTCAATCACCTCATCAAACCACTGACAAAGATGTCAGATTACTTCTGTCGGATGTGATCATCTTCCTCATGTATCATGTTAAAAAAGTATAGTATAGACACATTTATTTTACATGGATTGTGAAAGAAGTCAAGCATTGATTTATCGAGTCACTCTCCATGGCACAGATGTTGGCGTATACTTCCTACCTTGCCTAGTGGAGGAAACCGAAGAACTCGGAGGAAACCACCGTGTACGGTTAAAGTGGTAGGAACTTTTTCCACATGCTGCCCAGGACGAGAATCGAACCCGGGTCGCAGAGGTGAAAGGCGAGCGTCTTACCGCTCAGCCAACCGTGCACCCCCATGTTAAATGCAACCAAAATCAGGTGTAAAATTTAGTGCATCAGCGACAATCAAACATTCAAGAATATTTCCACCTTCTTCCTCACTTCTGTGTCACTAATTCACTTGTATAGTTAGAATACAGATAGTCATATACCCTTATGTCACAATTCTCCACCCAAGTCAAGTAAAGCAACTACAGGTGGGTATAGTCATACTGTATGTTGTGACATGTACTGTAGTTTCTTGCCATTCTGAGCATGTATATCATTTACGGGGGGGGGGGGGGGGTGTAAGGGGGGGGTCAGTACGCTGGTACAGGTAATTATTTTTCTAGAGTACATAGTACGGAAAATAAAAATCTTTCAAAATTTTGGATAGTACGAAGTACGTAAAATAAGAGGGCCTTTCAGTACGCCAGTACGGTAAATAAAAAGCCCCAGTACACCAGTACAGGAAACCCCTTTCCTACCCTCATTTACTTTTCACAATCAAAATACACAGTCAAATAACTGTGCAGATTTCTTTAGCTACAAAAAGCAACTTCCTTGGCATGGGTAGTGCCCAACCCATGCCAAGGAAAGCTGTTGACCTGGGACATGTTATCTTGAAAGGTCTTATCAACAATTCTCATTCAAACTGTTTTCAATTTTTCATGAAAAGGCAGCCAAAAATATTGTAGGAGACGACATTTGACCACAAACCAGTTTTAGTTGGGTTAAGGGGGAAAGGGTTCAGATTTCCCAGTTTCTTAACCTTTTGTCCCTCCAAATAAAGTTTACAGAATTTCGTCCATATCTTTGATGGGTTATTGTCCAAGATACACAGGGGATTCGCTGGCAAATCGTGGCCCCTTCCATGTGGAAGTCTGCAATATTTCTGAAACAATTTTTGCTTTTCTGTAAGGCACACCATAAACTGATACATGTATATCTCTTTTCAAGTTATTTTGTCATTTACTCCCCTACCATATGGCCATTGCTGGCTTGCACAGCAAACTCATACTAACACAGCCATTCTGAAAGACCCAAGCTATGGGAAAGTCTGCTAAACCAGCAAGCCCAGAGTAATTAATTCATTATCAACTGCTGAATGTATTTCAGACTTTTTCAAGGACACTCTTTTTAAGCAAAAAAGCTGACAACACTGTAGTGCAGATTTTTAATAGGAGGAATTCGTTTAAAGTCACTGCAAACCTGGTCATGGTACCTATGTTGCTAGGCAACAGAACTATGCCTCCACCATGATGAGGGCACTTGCAGCAATATTGTTACTGAAAAATCTGAAAAATTACACTTTTTCTGCTGAACAAAAGAACATTCTGAATATTTAAGCAACTTTTTTTTATGTTTTGAGCCACGTGAATGACTTTTCTTTGGCTTTTGCTTTCTCAGACTGCAATTTTTTTTATTATAAAACACATTTTAACCTGCTAAATACATGAATCTGCCCTACTTCTTGCCAAGTTTCTTCTTGTCGGATAGGGAGCAGCACATGACCACAGTTACTTATGAATACCTCCTATTGCAAGATTACCAGAAATGTGCACAATCATTAGCATGTAATGAATAATAAATCTTTAAACCTCATCCGAAAAGAAAGTGTCAAACATGGGGCGTTAAATTACAAATTACTGGTAAACTATATGCTTGTCAAAAAGTTTGTGTGAGAAACCCCTTGGAAAATCCTGTACAATTGTCATGAAATGATTAATTCATTACAATATGTGCTATACACGCACACACAGAGTGCCAACATTAGTTTCGGTGATTGTGAGGCTGTTTTTTTTTTTTTTTTAATGCCTGGTCTCGGTCTGCTACAGTGTCACTACATGTACATTGCTACAGTGTATCACACACAGGTAAATCTTTGCCAATGACATAACGGATGTGTAACTATGGTAACATAAGTAAGAGGTTAAACACCCATACGCTAGATATAAAACAGCACGTAGAAGCAGTTTACGTGTAAACTAGCCTGGTGTGAACAAGTATATTTACGTGCTTTCACTATTGTGCACGAGTACTTGTATTGCCTCCCACTTTGTGTGATGATCTGGTCTAGTTGTGATGCATCATTTTAAACTGTGAGTGTATGGTTGATTACTAAGTGCATGGGAGTACAGTGGGGTGTTACAGGATGATGCATACTGACAGCCATGAAATAGAGGTAATTTATATTCTGTTGAAGATGCCCTTTTTAACACATAAATACTGGGGGTGAGAGGAAAGAAAGAAAATAAAATGAAGCTATAACTGACAACCCAATGTATATATATATATATATATACATACATACACATATACATATGTATGAAATGTATATGTATGTATATGTATATGTATGATAGTTTAAGCATTTCAATTAGTATCTTCCATTTTGATTAAGTTACTTTCAAAACTATGTAAACATATACGTCACAACTATAAAGGTGCAATCTTGAGTGCCAAGCTTCAGTGTAAGCCAGTTGTACGCCAGTGTTACCATGGCAACACCACAAAGAAAGTTGATAATCATGACAAAATTATGGAAGATAATCAGGCTATGATGGTGATGAACAGCAACAGTCAGTGATTAAAGAGGAAAAATAGAGCATGCGGTACCGCAGTAAATGTTGTGTCATAATATTGCATTGGTATCACAGTCCCCAGTCATCACAGATCTACAGTAATCAGAATGAAGACACTCTGAACCTCTCATACAGATACCAAATAGAAAACAAAACAAGAAAACAGCCCATTAACAGAAAATGGAAGACAAATCAGATCATGCAAAGAGTCAGCTCAAAAGGTGTGGCAAGAAAGTCTGCATATCCCCAACAATAATGGGATAAGAAAAAGTATTGAAAAAAAATTATGGTCCATGAAACAAAGAGATTATACAGTTGAGTGTGCGGCTGCCAGTATATATTTGTCACACCAAAGGACCTTTTCTCAGAAAGTCAGCTACAAGACTGCAACTGAGCGAATGTATACATGAACCATCACCTGAAGGTCTGCTATCTCTCTGTTGTGCATCCACTCAATCTTTGTGCATTTACACACAATAAAACATAAAAAAAAAAAAAAAAAAGAAATGGCCCCTTACGATCACAATCATGCCTTTATACAGTCATCCATGCCTTCAACACAAGAGTTTTATGTATAGCTCATGCTTCATACTCTACCTGTTGGAAGGGCATCAATTAGACCTTTACTATTTGGCCCTCCACCTTTAAACGGAAACGGAGTGTACAAAAACAATATAAATGGATGTGGTTTGATTCATTTCACAGGCATGTATACTATCAATATATTTTAGCCACACAAAAAAGCAATAAAAATGCTTTGAAGATAAGCAAAATCAGAGGTCTCACTAAGGCATATCTTGTTTATGGGGTATGTAGGACTTTTTACGAGCAAGAATTCAAATGTGCTTTTTCATGAGAGTTGTATGCAAAATATGCAAAAGTGAAGGTATTAATAAAACAGCACTGTAAGTGTATTGAACTTCCTCCCTTTTCTTTGGTCAGTTATCACCCACTGGCCTTAATGAGACCTGTAACCTGCGATGTCAAATGGGTGAAAATATACTAATTTTAAAAAGAAAAAAATGAATAAAATGACAAAGCCTGTTCATGCTTGCTTGCTTGCTTGCGTCGTGACTACAATAAGAAAAACAAACTGTTGAAATAATGTGTATTTGCAAAAGGATACTTGCCACAATCTTTGCAAACCCAAATCTGTGCCATGATTATTTTCTACATAATCTAAGGTTGAATTCATAGGAAAACATTCCATGCATTCCTACAATATAGCATCTGGTCCACATGCAAAACAAGTCAAATTTTCTACATTTGACCAGAAAAACAAACAAACAAAACAAAACAAAACAAAACAAAAACCCCCATGTTTTTCAGGTAGCTATTGGAAATATTTTTCCAGAAATTTTAAGCAGATCCAAAACTGCTAATAAAACATGCAGTATAAAAATGCTGAAATAATCATAATGATTTAAGGTAATTTATGTTTGTACTGTTCTGTACCTTCTTCCGGGTTCTCATCTTCTTTGTCGTCTTTTTGCCGGGACACAACAGAAGATTTAATTGAGCATGTACCAACACCCATGATCTCATGGTTTCAAGAAAAGTTCGATCAGACCAAAAATGCACTGTTATTTATTTTCTGTGGGAGTAGTCTGAAGTAAGTTTTCAAGAAATTTCACAAAAAAAAGTGTTCAATTAGGTTTCAATGCCTTGGTTGAACTACAGTCAGTGCACCAATAAGTGTAATTTGATTTTTATTTCATGGTAGTTTTACTTGCATACATGTCACTGAAGTAAAAAATAATCAAAATTGAAACACTGTAAAGAAAAAAATTACATTACATCCAAAAAGAGCAGTGCATATCAGAGCCTGATATGTCAAAAGCACACAAAAATATGTGCCCTTGATTCATTCATAGTAGTCTTCGTTCGTCTAAGTTATATCTGCCTGGGTCATGTTTTGTATATCATTTCGGCCACAAGTTCCCTGTCTGTACTTCCTGCCTGACAGATTATCACATCCTAAACACAAACTCCCTGCGAACACCAGTTTTATCAAGGAGTATGCGTGCTTCATGTCTACACAATTATAAAATAAAATATCCCCTGCCAGTTTAACTTTTATTCTCAAATGAATCATTCTGGGAGTATGTATAGATATCACCTGCACATGTTTGCTTCAGCTTAAAACTTTCCAAGAAACCTGTGATGAAGCACTTAGGAAAGTATCCAGGGTGGGCAAACCGTCACAAATTTGCAGAATTTTGCAACATGTTAAATTGGATATCACTACAGAACATAGCTCCAAGGTTGCATGCCTGTCTGTATATTTAGCTATAATGATGTCTACTTTTTCTACAACCAAACTTTTTACATTCCTCGTCAAGTCTGCCCTATAAGGTGATAGTCTCCCCCTTTTTTTCAAATTTGGCAGAATCTCCCCCATGAAAATTTCATATTTTCTATTATATTCTTTGTTAAACTACAAATCTCCCCCCATGGATTTTTCAAATTTACACAAATCTCCCTATTTTGAGGTGTGGAATGTTGACAGGTCTGCTTTTTAAAACCTTGTAAGGTGCCTCCGAATGACTTTTGATAATATACACAACAACAAGACATAGAGAGGCCCTAAATACCGACCTGTGGATTGTATGTTGTTATTGCGCCTGACGTTGACATCCATAGACTGCAGTATCAGAGTAGCAATGATGTTGGGTCTATTGTTCATGGCTGCATGGTGGATGAGAGAAAACCCAGCTTCGTCTTGCTTTCCCAGTCGCGATCCTGGCACCTTGCGGCATAGTGTCTGGAAAATGGCACACAGTCCTCGGATTGCCGCCGCCTTGAGACCTTGGGGCGGATTCTGAAGGAGGTAATGTAACAAGTACATGTGAGTGTAGTTCATGACAGTGAATTTGACATGAGCTGGAAAAGGGCAGGTCAGATACACTATTCTGCTTGGTGGCAGCACCTGCTTCCTGTGTCACATGACCCTTTTGACCAATGAATGAAGCAGATTTTGTTTATCTCCCAGGTGTCTCTGCCTGAAACAGGATACCAGGGGAAGCTACAGCTGACCTGTCCCATTGTATTATATGTCGCATAAATCAAATGGCTTGCAAGATTAATGATACAGGTTTTAATTTATGACCACAAAATTTGATCTCAGTAAGTCAAATTAAATTCATTCAAACAAAATAGGTATGGTCCTCATGATGAACATCCATGCCAAAATAATCATTATGACAAATTATAGGTGATACCTTATACTTGATGGCCTTTTTATAGCTGAAGTATTTCTTGAACTGTTCATGTAACTGGATATCTGTCATCGGAAGTCTCTTTGGTCTCAACTTTCGCACTTCTTCACCCATTGCATGGAGCCATCGAGGCTTTTGTGGAGCTTGAGGGTAGTACGTTTCGAACTCAAATGCAAGTGAATAATACCTGTAAATAAAACTCACCTATTACAAATTTTTACTAGCTTGACTTTTGGAAATGGTCCCAGCTTTCAATCAAACTTTCATATTTGAGGAAATAACAAAATAAGTTAAGTTGTCAAGTCTTCTGAAAGATACAGCACTCATCATAATTGATATTAATTGTACACATTTCTCAGAATTTTGTAAATAAAGTTAATAAATAATAATAAAAATTAAAAACAAGACGATTCTGTGAACAGCCCATCCTCAGCTGACCTTGAAATTCTCAGCATGAACATACCATGTGTTATGTTTTTTTCTTGGGAAGATTTTAAATATTTTGAACTGAAAAGATGAAATATGGTGTATCTGAAGATGTCAATTTTATTATAACAAATCGTAAATGTAGTCAACCCATATGTCCCACTGTAGTCTCGGGGAAGAGGATTTGAGAGAGAAATAAAAAATGTGAGTTTCCTTTGCAATCCCCATTGACTTCCATGGTGATCAATAGGAATGCATGCATTATAACCAACAGGTACCCAAACTGTAAAAATTGTCAAGCATCAGGGATCCAGAGTATCACCACCTAGCTAGTAAATAATTTTGTTTACCCTCCCACAAGCTCCACTTCTACCAAGATTCAAAACAATCCGAGAGAAGGTTTAGTAGAACTCGAACATGGGAACAGCAAAACACAGAATTCTGATTGACAAGTCATCTGAGGTAAAAACATTGCGCCCAATGCGTGCCGAGAAAAGCTGTTAATTAACTCAGTCCAAAATTTGGCACTCAAAGAGTTAAAACCTTGTAGTAATTCAGTGTTTTCTATTGTGCACCTCAATATACATTAAACATCTTTATCTTTGTGTCACAATACTTCAAAACTCCCTCATACTGTTTTTGTTGTTTGTTTTTCTTTTTTTTTTTTTTAAATTCTGAGTTAGTTTGAACTTCTGAGTTATGTGGTAATAAAATTGAAACTAGGCTACTAGTCTAGGATGCACATGTGAACAGACGTGCACAATGTAGCAATGTAAATGTTATACTTATAAATATGGCAGCTTTTTCATATCCCGGCCAGTGCCTGATAAGACCCAGTGAGGTCGAAATGTGTCGCACTCTCCAGCTACCTTGTCTTGGCTACTTGCCTTGTCTTATCTGCTCCCTCATTCTGTTACCACAATTTCCATCCGTCAGATTTTGATGCTCCGTGTGTACGAGTTTAACTTTGCAAAGCACACAACCCCCTCACAGACAATGAATACAATATAATGATGACTGCGATGCTGAACCCACTTGCCATATACTAATCATGCAAGTATTTCATCTTCATTCAAAATAACTACAGTGTACCCACATGCAACATCATCTCACCTGACACCATCAAATTCTTTGATTGGTATGGGGTATGTTTCTTGAAGAGGGGCATCAGGATCTAGCAATTTTTTGTTGACAAGCAGTGCCTCCTGGTGGATACTCTCAAATGCTTCAATCATGCTGCGACTTGGGTCGTCTGGCTCCGGTGTCTCATGGTCTATTTGTATACCTGAGAAAACATAAACTTGGAGTCAAACAGATCTAATAAGGCTCCACCCAATTTTGAGGCAGAAAAACAAAAAAGAAAAGAAAAAATAGGGGTAAATAGTCAGAAGAAAATCAATCTATCTGATATAATTACATTTCAACATGGGACCTGATCAAAGGGCTTACTATCTCGAAAACAATTTCATCAATAACAATGTTCTAGATAATTGGTGTACCATATAAGCAAATTACGACTCCATCCACAAAATCCTTTTATGTCAATTGTGACTCCAAGTCTTTAGGACCATTACATTGTATCCAAAAGTAGTGATAAAAGCATTTCAAAGGTTATAGCAATTACCGTGCACAAAAGCCAGCCCAGCCCCTTTCACCGTAAGGAAAAGCTGATTATATCATCGCACTAATTCTTCTGTTACACATAAGACCCTCTGGGTTGGTCACTCTGTTTGTCCACGTATTTGCCGGTAAAAGCAAATAACCAGGAGGAATAGAACAAACTGTCACAGCATAATGAACACTGACAACATAACATTCACATTGCACCTCTGGAGATGAATAATGACATTTCTTCCCTTTTCCCACTCCCACTCCCACCTGCACTCCCATTCCCACCTGCACTCGCACTCCCACACCCACCTGCACTCCCATTCCCACCTGCACTCGCACTCCCACACCCACCTGCACTCCCATTCACACCTACACTCCCACTCCAACTCACACTCCCACCTCTTAATTCAAATCATTGCACGTACTTTTATCAGAAAATACCCAAATACACTAGGGCAAACCAAAGTAAAAAATATTAGGAAATACATATTTCACTACTTTTAAATAGAATAAATTTGCACACATAAGTTATTATCTTTATTTCCAATACACACAGCTCTGTTTCTAATTCAGGTATGTCTGATTGAAAAACACATTACATGTATCAGCATTTTGTCTGTATAAAACAACAGCTAAGAAGGATATTTTTATTGTAACTGGACCTATTTATGTGTGCGCCTTTGTTATCATAATAAAGATATGTGTATCGGAAATGTAAATATCCGTATTTCTAATACATTGTATCTGATATAGATATATGTATTTACAGAGAGATGTGTGCAATTAAAAACAGATATAAATTTCTTGTATTTAGACAATCTCTATTTCTGACTATTTACAAACTTGCATAATACTAATGAAGCATTGCCCCCCACCCCCCACCCCCCCAAAAAAAGGTTTCTGATTAAAATATCTTTATCTATTACAATATCACCTTTAATCTCAATTAATCTCAGAATTACACCTAAATCACCTGCTACTTAATACCACACTCTCACATAACACACCCACAGGGACTACCAAAGCAAGCAATAGACAGGCTTACTTCATACCCACAGGGTGACACAAGTATGCACCAGAGGCATGCTTCACAACCACAGGGTGACACAATGTGCCAGGGACGTGTTTCATACCTGCAGGGTGACAAAATGTACCAGGGACATGCTTCGTACCCACAGGGTGACACAACACATAAGAGACATGTTTCACTGTAATCCACAGGGTGAAACAAGATGCCAAGGACATGTTTCATACACCACACACACACATACACAAAGTGATACCGCACAGGATCCATATCATATACCTCACAGCAAGATACAACACTCAAGGGACTTCAGTTGCATACCCCACAAAGTGCAACACAACACACACAGGACCTACATCACATACCCCACAGGCAGATACAATACACATGGGGGGGGGGGGGGGGGCTTAAGTCTCACACCTACTGGACAATAAATATTTTACCTCCATGCAGATGAAAATAGTGACTCCCAAAACTGAAGTTCTTGCACCTAAAGTCTGGAGATAGAATCAGAGGAGGCAGTTCCCTCTCTGTCTTGGTTTCATCACCTGAAAATGACATTAATTTCTGTGAGATAAAAGGTACAAAATGTAAACAATAACAGAGACATGCATGTCTGTATTAATGCTGACATATATAACCTGTCTCTAGATCATACATTGTCACATAATATTTTATGGTACACTGTAAAAATAGACAATAATGAAATAAATGAATGAATGCATATGGATTTAAATAAACAAATACATTAACTATAACATAAATAAGATACATTCAATTTAATATTGGGATATGATTTACACTAAATACATGTAAATAAACTGTTGGAACTGGAAATTTTATTGTATAAAATTCTTTAATATTAAACAGGTACACATATCCTCAGTTACAGGGGGGCAGACAGATATATATATATATATATATATATATATATATATATATATATATATATATATATATATATATATATATATATATATATATATATATAATCTACACCTCTTGAACACAAAGGTATATATATATATATATCCCATTGAACCCTGGAAAAAAAAATCTGGGCATAATCTATATTTGTCTATTATCTTCTGTAACAGTTTGTTGAATCTTAATGGTTTTGATGGCAAATCTACACCACATAAACACAAATACAAAGGTAAATATTTGCACATATTGCAGCCTGGCATTGGCATAATTCGATGGTTCTGAGGTGATTGTACTGACTAAGCTGGCATAATGATGAACAGAACAAAACAAGTCAATTGGACCATACCAGAATTACTGATGATAATATGACATGCAAGAAAAGAAAAACACAAGTAACTTGAACTTTTGGGGCATATATATATATCATCTAGGGCTAATTCATCACCTGACCAAGCCCCATAAGACTGGTACCAGTCTGACAAACAATAGGAAAATGTGAATCTGTGGGATTAATCTATATTCCATTGATTTTTTTTCCCAGTTGCTATTTTCTTTGCATCATAAAACCTCTGCTCTTGTCCCTGGTATCTGTCAGCACTTTGCTGTATAGAGCAGTTGATAAGTCAGGCAGTTTTTAACTGATTTTGTTCCATTTTGTATGCTTTTTATACATATCTTTTGTGTAAATTTGAACAGGAGCCTGGCACGAGACCA
Organism: Hermodice carunculata; assembly: GCA_964020975.1. Taxonomy (NCBI): domain Eukaryota; kingdom Metazoa; phylum Annelida; class Polychaeta; order Eunicida; family Amphinomidae; genus Hermodice; species Hermodice carunculata. The sequence goes on from OZ026612.1 coordinate 37,691,214, forward strand.
GCCCAAAATAACAGACTTTCTGCCTAGTTGTACCGGCCACTAATCCAGTGTCATCTTCTTACGCACCCTGTGCCTTGTTTTGACTTCCCATAAGGATTTAGTCCAGTATTCTGTTCAAACAAGTTCCCTAGCAACACGGTCAATATTTGTATGTATAAGTATATTTCTACCTTATTTCTGCCTTGTTTAATGCATTTATCCATTAGAGAACAGCATGGAATTAAATGTTGAATAAGTAATCAGCCCAATGAATAATGAAGCACATTAAGCTCTTGATAATTATTCCTGCCCCAAAAATCTATTGTGGACATTGTGGTCATGACATCGTAACTGTTAGGCGGCCAATTTCAACAAAAGTTCATGTGCTCTGACATAATGATACTAGATTCAGATTCTTTGTGAACCAGCTTTGCACCCAGGTAGGCCTACCTGCATGCCTACATGTTTGGAGACCACACAAATGGTCCAGGTCAACAGCTTTCCTTGGTACACTAAAAACGCCAAGGAAAGCTGTTGATTTAGTCAAAACTCGGACACTGAAAGGGTTAACAGACCCGAAATAACTTTCACTGGGATTATGGGGGTTTCAACGAAGCATAATGATCTGAATACACACATAGACAGGAGACAGGATGATTTTCATGGTACCTTTATTGCCTGATCCACTGCTCATAGTTTGCTTTCATTTGTGTGCTTGCTGCTTGAATTGTCCCCTAGCATCCAGACACATGTACACAATGTTTTCTGCTTGTACAGCTTCTCATTACATTTTTTCATTAATAGATTTTTAAAACTCTTTCAGTGCCAAATTTTGGACTGAGTCAACAGCTTTTCTTGGCGCACATCAGGTGCAATGTGCCCAATGCATGCCGTGAAAAGCTTTTGACCTGGGGTATTCTCTCTGGAATGATAGGCATTCTGGTACGTGATTATGAAAAGCCTTTTTACAAGGAATATGAATCTGGGATCCTTATGATAATTCAGACTAGTTTGACTTAAGTAGATTGACTTAAGACATGACTGGCACTGAAACAGTTAATTGCCAAACAATGCAAAAGCCACTGACTTTGGACCAGATGTATAAGAGCTCCAGTTAAATGGGCAATTTGCATCTAATTCTATACACATACAATGAGGAAATATTTTACCAGTGCAGTGGATCAAACAACTTGACCTTTTGACATGTCACGGAAGTAATACCCTACAACCTGTAATGAGGAACAGTACACTCACAAACATCCAACTGAACACAAAGAATCTAAGGGTATTAATACCACTGATAAATACATACACTATATTCTGCAAAAGGGTTGCATGAATTGGCTAAAAAAAAAACAAATGAAAAAGGCCCGGCTGGATCGAGTGAGCTTTAAACCTAAGTATCATCAATGTGCTGACATGTACTTGAATGTCATCAAGCTGCAAACTGCTGCAACTGTTGCCATGGTGAGATCACAACAATCATTACCAATTGATTTAGGTTGTCTTACATGTAAATGTCCCCGATACCCTTGTCGCTGTCTTGAAAAAAACCCTTCCCATCAAACAATATGAGGGGGATTCTCAAAGGAGGTAAAATTGAATGTTCCATAAAAAAGTTAGATACTGAAATTACTGGTCACTAAGTACGTCCTTTCTCTTAAAATAAATAAATAAACAAATGAAAGAAAAAAAAAATAAAAGAAAATAACATAAAATAAACTAAAATAAGAATACAATAAAATGTATTATATGTTCAGTGGTCCCCCTTTTATAAAGCCACC
>OZ026612.1:37693176-37833176 GCA_964020975.1 Hermodice carunculata
TTTGTTGAATCTTAATGGTTTTGATGGCAAAATCTACACCACACAAACACAAATACAAAGGTAAATATTTGCACATATTTGCAGCCTGGGCATTGACATAATTCTATGGTTCTGAGGTGATTGTATTGACTAAGCTGGCATAATGATGAACAGAACAAAACAAGGTCAACTGGACCCATACCAGAATTACTGATGATAATATTACATGCAAGAAAAGAAAGACACAAGTAACTTGAACTTTTGGGGCATATATATATATATCTTATGGGGCTAATTCATCACCTGACCAAGCCCCAATAAGACCTGGTACCAGTCTGACAAACAAAAGGAAAATGTGAATCTGTGGGATTAATCTATATTCCATTGATTTGTTTTCCCAGTTGCTATTTTCTTTGCATCATAAAACCTCTGCTCTTGTCCCCTGGTATCTGTCAGCACTTTGCTGCATTGAGCAGTTGATAAGTCAGGCAGTTTTTTAACTGATTTTGTTCCATTTTGTATGTTTTTTTATACATATATTTTGTGTAAATTTGAACAGGAGCCTGGCACGAGACCAGCCCAAAATAACAGACTTTCTGTCCAGTTTGTACCGGCCACTAATCCAGTGTCGTCTTCTTACGCACCCTGCGCCTTGTTTTGACTTCCCATGATGATTTAGTCCAGTATTCTGTTCAAACAAGTTCCCTAGCAACGCGGTCAATATTTGTATGTATAAGTATATTTCTGCCTTATTTCTGCCTTGTTTAATGCATTTATCCATTAGAGAACAGCATGGAATTAAATGTTGAATAAGTAATCAGCCCGATGAATAATAAAGCACATTAAGCTCTTGATAATTATTCCTGCCCCAAAAATCTATTGTGGACATTGTGGTCATGACATCGTGACTGTTAGGCGGCCAATTTCAACAAAAGTTCATGTGCTCTGACATAATGATACTAGATTCAGATTCTTTGTGAACCAGCTTTGCACCCAGGTAGGCCTACCTGCATGCCTACATGTTTGGAGACCACACAAATGGTCCAGGTCAACAGCTTTCCTTGGTACACTAAAAACGCCAAGGAAAGCTGTTGATTTAGTCAAAACTCGGACACTGAAAGGGTTAACAGACCCGAAATAACTTTCACTAGAATTATGGGGGTTTCAACGAAGCATAATGATCTGAATACACACATAGACAGGAGACAGGATGATTTTCATGGTACCTTTATTGCCTGATCCACTGCTCATAGTTTGCATTCATTTGTGTGCTTGCTGCTTGAATTGTCCCAAAGCATCCAGACACATGTACACAATGTTTTCTGCTTGTACAGCTTCTCATTACATTTTTTCATTAATAGATTTTTTTAAACTCTTTCAGTGCCAAATTTTGGACAGAGTCAACAGCTTTTCTTGGCGCGCATCGGGTGCAATGTGCCCAATGCATGCTGTGAAAAGCTTTTGACCTGGGGTATTCTCTCTGGAATGATAGGCATTCTGGTGCGTGATTATGAAAAGCCTTTTTACGAGGAATACGAATCTGGGATCCTTATGATAATTCAGACTAGTTTGACTTAAGTAGATTGACTGAAGACATGACTGGCACTGAAACAGTTAATTGCCAGACAATCCAAAAGCCACTGACTTTGGACCAGATGTATAAGAGCTCCAGTTAAATGGGCAATTTGCATCTGATTCTAAACACATACAAGAGGAAATATTTTACCAGTGCAGTGGATCAAACAACTTGACCTTTTGACATGTCACGAAAGTATACCCTACAACCTGTAATGAGGAACAGTACACCCACAAACATCCAACTGAACACAAAGAATCGTATTAATACCACTGATAAATACATACACTATATTCTGCAAAAGGGTTGCATGAATTGGCTCAAAAAAAAAAAAATGAAAAAGGCCCTGGCTGGATCGAGTGAGCTTTAAACCTAAGTATCATCAATGTGCTGACATGTACTTGAATGTCATCAAGCTGAAAACTGCTGCAATTGTTGCCATGGTGAGATCACAACAATCATTACCAATTGATTTACCCTTGTCGCTGTCTTGAAAAAAACCCTTCCCATCAAACAATATGAGGGGGATTCTCAAAGGAGGTAAAATTGAATGTTCCATAAAAAAAGTTAGATACTGAAATTACTGGTCACTAAGTACGTCCTTTCTCTTAAAATAAATAAATAAACAAATGAAAGAAAAAAAAAAGAAAAGAAAATAACATGAAATAAACTAAAAATGAGAATACAATAAAATGTACTATATGTTCAGTGGTCCCCCTTTTATAAAGCCACCCAAAATGCACCAGAAATGTGGCCTTGTAAGAGGGGTGGCCTCTCTTGATGGGGAGTATATTATGGAAATCCCATACCTGCTGCATGGAGAAGTGGCCTGTCTAGAGAGGATGGCCTCTCTTCAGGGGGCCTTATAAGAGGGGGACCACTGTAGTCAGAATCACCGCTCCATTGTTGTGATGGAGCAGGGAAGTTGTACAAATGGAACAATACAGAAAATTTTGCTTGTACATTTGTGTATGTGTTGCAATTTTTTTATGTTTCATGTATACCCAACTTGCCCAAACCCACATGTGGCTGCCCCACCATTCATATCAACAAACTCCAATAAAAAAACATGTTGAGCTATTTAGTTTATTTGTGTCACAGGTCACACTAACTCTTATACATACAATTCTCTGTAAATAAGTCCGAGACTAAAGTCCTACGACATCAGTACCTTCTAGAAATGATAACAAAATAGAAACCGGAATTAAATAATATGAACAACCAGATTGGTCGTTGTTAATATTTAAAAAAAAACAGACAGCAGACGAAAATTCACGTGTCTTGAATCAGTAAGCTTGACATGTGTTTCATCTCAACCAACCAGAGATCTTACGGGAACAGATCTACAATGAATGTCCCACCCACTGTACATGGATTGTTTACCAACAATGCACGCCAGGAGGGAAACTTACACAACTTGAGGTCCTGTTTTTATCTCAACTGTCAAATTCTAATTTGCAAAATAGGAAATCATACTTTAAAATTTATTTGCACAACCACATTTGTCGCGGGACTCTGGGCAAGTGGGTAATTCGAACCCTTGTGTGTGTATGTACGTATGTATGTATATGTATTGTTATTTATACAGTCTAACTACAGGTGTATGAATGAAGGAGTATTGATCATTAAAAAAGATACGATAAGAAGTATGTAAAAGAATACACATCATGTACATGTGTATCTTAAGAAAGTTTACATAACTCTGACTAATTCATTAATTCATGCTGTGTGCGTATTGTATCTATTCAATTTAAGTGCAGGCATGCATCACATGCTGAAATATATTCACACGTACATATCAAGGTTTAAAAAATATAGAGCTTGCAAATCTAAATTAGGATATGCGTTCAAAATTACACTTTAGGAATAACAAAGTAAACATGAAAAGAAACTTGCACCAATGCCCGTATTTTTTTCTGACCAAAGCATCAATACCTTCAATATCAATACATGTACCAATCGTAATCTTTACAAAATTGATAACCAGTCTGAGTTCGGCATATTAAGCTTTGATCAATACAGCACTACTTTGGCAGCTCAGAAACAGAAAATTGAAGAGTACCCAAACCCACATGTCCTGGCAGGTGAGGCTTCCCTGTTATGGCTTGGACACCATACCTTGCCTCCAAAGCAGACCCAGCTATTATCTCTACCGTACTTGTGGAGAAAACAGGGATTTTTGTCTGTTTAGCAGGCAACACTATACCTTTAGTATAGGTGTTTATGTTGATTACATTATCCATGGCAAAAGTCTTATGAAGTTCATTAGAGTTTGGTGAGTGTCAATTCAGGAAATTACCTTGTAATGTGGTAAACCTGAAGTTGTTTCCCATTTTTATATGGAGATTTATCTTTACAGAACATACTGTTTTTGACCAGATAGTTAAACAGTAGACTTAATACAGTTCTATGAGAGAGAGAGAGAGAGAGAGAGAGAGAGAGAGAGAGAGAGAGAGAGAGAGAGAGAGAGAGAGAGAGAGAGAGAGAGAGAGAGAGAGAGAGAGAGAAAGAGAGAGAGAGAGAGAGAGAGAGAGAGATTTGAATATTTTCTTTCTTTTTGGTTGTTCATTTTGTCCTTTTTGTCAGGGGGAGGGGGGGCACTTACCCCCTGACAATCGGCATGCAGCATTTCATTTCATATTCCTGATGAAACACTTCCACTTTGTCTATAAACTTCACACTGACATTTGTCATGTTGTAATTCACATTCCCCTCTGTAACCTGACAGGGAAAGGTAGGTACTGTAAAGCATTACTCTGTCCTTGGTTAGGATCTCATACACCCAGCATTCTACATGATGTAATGATATAAGTTCCCTACGTCGATGAGGTGTCGTAATAAACTGCCGTCACCTTGCGCACAATGTTTTTTAAACCTCAAATAGAGATGTTTCCTTTATAGAGATCGTAATTTGCAAAAAAACGTACTTTCATGTGAATGTGATAAAGTAATAAATATTGCAGTCAAAAGAAAATGTGTACTTGAAGGTCAATACAGTTTTGAAACAAGTGAAAATTGACCCAAGAAGTCAAGATAGGGGAGACTCCTTGATTGAGCTGATGACAAACTCAATGCATATGCACCACTCTGCTGGCACAGCTGTTGATTCTGTCATCAGCAAAGTGGAAATGTACAGAAAATTGGAACACATTATGGTGCCTTATCATAGCATGTGCTTTATGAGGAGACTAAGAACCTTTTTAGTATATTGGTTAAGTCCTCCATCTGCCCCAGGTGATGATTATATAGCATTTTGGCAAGAAATTGAATGTTAATGTATACCAGAATTATTTCCCACATCATTGCTGATAGTCTACCTTGGCCAGCAGGCCACTTTTTGATACATTTTGAGTGTCTCGTGAAAGCTTAAGACTTCAGTTTTTTTTAAGGCTTTTAACCATTACCACTGGCAATGTTTTTTACACACTTCTTTATCCAACTTGATATAAAAACAAAAGGCCCATAGGCTTAATGCTCTGCTGACCACCAGCACCAAAATTCATTTCCTCAAACATATTTAATCCACAACCTTGAACAATTATTCAAGGTCATCCATATCATGTAATATCAAAATTGCGCATGACACATATTTGTGGTACATTTGGTATCATTCCCCTAATTCTTTATCAAAGATATTGAATTCAGTTTCCTTTTCTTAAGTGCTTAATGGCCTTGAAAAATAGCTCATGGTCACAGAGTCATTGGGTCTTGGTGACCCAAAAAGTAGGTCACCAACTTGAGTTTTATATACAATGTACTCATGTACAATTTTGATCTGGAGGCTCACTTATCTTGCCATTGATGCCCAAAACTACACCCTACCATTACAAAATCACCTCTTCCAACTTACCAGGTCTACAGACCTCACATTAACAGATCAAGGTCACTGATATTACATAACATATTAGCATTGGACATCATCCATACATCCTATAAATTTGGCATGTCTATTTCAATCAATTTTCAAGATATGGAATTTGTATCTTTCAAGGCATTTTAACTCATAATTTCCGTCAAGCTATAGGTGGTGCCACTAGTATCATAAGCGACCAAGATTAATTTTGACCTCTTCTACAATCCCGCTAAATTTCAAGAAAATCAATGAAAAAGTAAAGATGCTGGAATGGTCATCAGATATTACCATTTTGACCCACACGGTACCTAATACTACAGGTGGCACCACCAACATTGATGTCAACATAAATGTTCATTCACTTCGATAAGCCCTTAAAGTTATACGGGCTTAACTAAAAAATTATGGGATGGAGAGCAGTGACAAGATGACACCTTTTCTCTAACTCTTCATTTGACCTTGACCGTCAACTTGGATTAAAAAATTGTGAGTATTCAAAATGTGCACCCTGCAGCCAGCTTTGCATACATGGTCTGTTTGTTCAAATTAGGTAATAACTTTTTGAGTTGTTGAAGAAAAGCAATAAACTTTGACAAGTGCCAAAATCCATAATTTCGGATCACAGTGACACAAAAAGTAGGTCACCAAGTACAGTTTTATGTACAATATAATCACATAATCAAGAGCAATTTTATTCTGAAAGCTCAATTCCCTTTGCCATTTATGTCCAAGCTACACCTTGCTACTATAAAATCACCTCTTTCAACTTTACAGGCCTGGTGATCTAACAAAAATAGTTCAAGGTCACTGATATTACACAAAATCCTGGCATTGGACATGGTCTACATATCCTATAACTTTGGCAAGTCTAATCCAATTACTTTTTAAGATATAGAATTTTATATCTTTAAACACATTTTGGCTCATAATTTACATCAAGTTATAGGTGGCAGAACTAGTATCATATAAGCAAGTGAGACTTTGACCTCTTCCAAAATCCCACTAAATTTCATGAAGTTCTACCAAACATTAAAGATACTAGAGCAGTTGCAAGATTTTCACATTTTGACCCATACATTACATAAATACCACAGGTGGCGCTACCAATATCCAACTCTACCTAGATTTCCATACCCTTGACAGGTCCTGAAAGTTATATGGGGCTATCTTAAAAACTGTGGACTGTATCACGCTCACAAGCAAAAAATTTATGGATGGACAGACATGAGTGATCCCATAAGCTCTGCGACCTTTGGTCAGCAGAGCTAAAAACTAACCTGAAACTTCTTTTTCAAATTTACATCCAAACGTAAAGACAACCTGATGTCAACTTTCTGTGGTCATCTTCTTGATGCTACTGGTCGAACTGAAACTGTTTTTTTTTTTCTTGTTCTAATCAGCAATTCTATGGTCAATATTGCAGGTATATATTAATTAACATCCTGATGATATATGTATAAAAGGCTAGTCTTGGCTGTACTTTAGATCTTACCTGCTTCCCCTGAAAACACAGTGAAAATATATCAACACCATTTCAAACATACATCGTCTATTACACCATTCCTGTATGCAGACAGGCATATCCAGTTGACATCGGAGTCTAGCAAGTAGTGCATTTTCAATCATGCAAAACTTTCACTATGCAGCAAGTTGCCACCAATATTTAATGTGCTCTTCTGTCATATTATGTAATTCAAAGTCCGCTTCATCATGTTTTGCACATTTTCTCCCTGACACCTTAATACAAGTCTCCCTGCACTACTAAACTATCACAATGTACGTTTTTTCTCATATTTATGCAGAAATCTTGAAATTTATTACATTTTGCTAAACTGGCTAAACTTGTTTGAGACTCGAGACTTGAGACTCTTTCATGCATTGTTTGTATAAAACGTCAAACATTTCTGGTTACAGCTTATGATCTTTTAGGGTTTGTCAGTGATTTGCATGACTTTTTTTTCACAGATTCTCTATTCTAGTTTTCCATTTTCAAAATGTCAGTTTCGTGTCTATTTTGAATACCGGTACGTAAAGCAATCCAATAACACTCCTCTCCGGTCCTCCGTAGAAGAGCCCCAAGCATTCCCTGGGTATTGCCTTAAAATTATTTATACAAAACACTCATATATATTAGAGCAACATTCATACAACACAGGTGCCAATAACCTCAGTCCTCACCTGGACAAATATTCAGTGGCCCCAAATTGGACAGTGTTCTTTTTTAAATCAAACACTTCCATTCATCCTTTACTTTCCAAGTTTTTTGTTTTGTTTTTATATTTTTGTTCTTTTATTTCCATACAGGCATGATTGCTTAAGAAGTATTTATATACAAACCCTCTTGACCATTACTATTTACCATGATGTGTATTGGCTTGTCATTTCATTCCAGATATAGGACATCTACCTGTGCTTTCAACCAATAACTGAGGGTGTAACTTTATAAATATCGACACGTCCACTTTCCTGCATGACTTGCGATAAGACGTGTACACGTGTACTCACCTGTCATTTCTGGCAGCAGGCGATTCAAGTTCGGTATCTTCATTCTTTTCTTCATGCCAATCAAAAACGGAACAAGAAAACTCATCAGTTTTAATAAATGTAGCTGTCGGTGAATTTCATTCTTATTGGTGAGGTTTTCCCGAAGCATGATTTCATGCAGTTGTAACCTAGCGTTCAACCTTTCATAGCCCATGCAGTCTATTCTGTCCTCTGCTAAGCGCACAACACTGCTGATTAGCCAGTCCGAGTCCACCACAAATAAATTTTTGTTCTGCTGAACGGCATTCTGAAACACAGTCATCTGCATGGACAGGTCGTCCACGTGACTCATGAAGAACCGCCGCTCCTCAGCCATCTCTGCATCTCCTGGCTGCTCCACTGGTAGTTTGTCGTAAATTTGTGAGAAGTCAGGATCTTTGGATACATCCAACATTCCTGCAAAACATCACAAATATACAGTAAAACCTGCCTATTGCGGACACCTGTGGTTCTGGCAAAAGTGTCCGCAATAGACAGGTGTCCACAATAGGCAGGGGCTGAACTTTTTAGGATCTCAGAGTACATTTGTATCAAAGGAGATAAACTTTTATAGACTGTCATAAAAGATGCACATGTGTACCCATCTTATTCCATTTAATCATTATAATGAAAAAACAAGAAAACTGTGTATGTATGGGCTTACCAGGCTAAAGAAAGTTTGCGTAATTTATTTGACTAACAGAAAAGAAACAAACAACAAACATACCACAGGGATATCCTGTCCTTTGAGTACAGTATAACCGTATGTGCTATTGTTACAAATTGTGAATAACTTCGCATGAGTCTCAATGGGTTTTTTGTTTTAGGCTTAATGATGGATCTATGGAGCTTAATTGTTTCATAGACAGAGAAAGTGTGAGCAACCTCACTCAACAGGAGCACCAGTGCTCAGAGACACGGCATTGTTCAGGCATTACAGCTTGGAACATACATGTAACAAGTTGCAAAAAATGCATTGACATATTGTGTCCACAATAGACAGGTTGTGTTTGCATTTGGTACCCCAAAAAGTGTCCGCAATACACAATAGACAGGTGTCCACTGTAGACAGGTATCACCAATATGAAAATGACTTAAAAATATTCGGTTCTGGCCAAAACTGTCCGCATTAAGCAGGTGTCCACAGTAGACAGGTGTCCGCAAGGACAGGTTTTACTGTACAGAGTTCGTGAGTTTGTATAGAAATCCAATTACTTTTGAATCTCACCGGCGGGCTAGTTATCTTACATTCCTGATCATAACAAAACCTCACTGTCTCCATCATATATATATATATATATATATATATATATATATATATATATATATATATATATATATATAATAGCATTTTATGTGTACATATATATACACACACTGCTATTTACAGGAAATCTGACTATATGGATCATACAAAGGTTGTCTTTGCTAAACATTTAGCTTAGACAAGGAGCCACTACTGAGAGAGACATGTACGGGTACAAGCTACGAAACATGTTCTGAGTAGTTACCCGCTGAAGACCCTTTAATTTATTTGGGCTAATGTAGCCTGTGTCAAAATTCTACAGAAGAACATGTGCAATGTGGACAATAGTAGGCCTACTTCCGTATTTATACAGGTTAGACAGTGACAGGTTAGCTTATGGAGCGTAAAGAATTTGGACGTAGAATACCGTAATGACTACCAGGAAGTAACTCTGGACAAAAAGACACAAATACAATACACCTGTACATGTATGAACAAGTACTCATAGTACTTCCAATTGATGTACTGATGTAGAACCCCAGTGTTTCCATCATTGATATACAAAGCTGTCAACTCTCCCATTTTCACCTTGAGTCTCCCATTTTGACACTCAAAAAGTTGTTAATGCGAGAGGGATTTTATGGCCATATAGACTATTTTCTTTGATGTAACGCACTTTTTACAAGAACCTCCAGGTCACATGTCTTTGGGGATTGACACCTATGAATATATGCACTACTAATATGCCGTATGCATATTAATTTCCCGCCACAAAGCACGGGTTTGACGCCAGGCGATCACAGGGGACGTGCGGGTCACATCAACATCACAGACCGGGCCATATGTTCATTTCTCACAAAATTAACGTTTTTTGAGAAATTTAACTTCACAAATGCCAAACTGGTATTCAACTAGTATTCCCCAAGCCATATATGAAGAAAAAATTCCATCTTCCTTTAATAAATATTCTTCATTTCCAAAATATTAGTAATATCCTGCTTGTCCCCACAGGTACCGACCCGTATCACGTCATATCCCGCCACGCAAGCCTAGGCAATCAGGTATGCAGTTGTGCCAGGAAATTAATATGCATATCTCCTATTAAAGCAGCACCCCAGAGTAGAACCTTGACAAGGGTCAAAATTTACCTTTTTTGCAAGTTGCCCATGGGCAACTGGGATATTTCTCAAGTTGTCCCAAAAAACCTGAAGTTACGCATTTTCTCTGATGTAAATAATTCATCAAATGGTTGTATACAGAGTCACACAGCACTTGGTAACTTGACAATGAGCAGTATTCCTGCGCAATTAATTTACCTTACTGTACTGGAAAAAATATTGATTGAACATTGATATGATGAGAGATTGTATGCATCCAAGTCAAAGTATAAAAAACAAAAAAGTTTAAAAGTAAAATAGTACATGTACATAAGCTACTGGCTGAGAAAATTAATGCAGAATTTGGTATTAAACCATTGCATCTAGACCCAACGACAAAACAAATTTTAAAATTTCCATTTTCAATTCACAGAGAGAAACTTCAAATTTAACATTCCATCTGCATAATAAAGCCATCTGAAGAAATGACTTAAATCTATGTGTATAACCCACAAGATCATATTGTGTTACTTCATCTTAAAAGGCAAATGTCTTTTTGAAACCTTCAAGAGTTTTGTGCGTTCTGTTTTATATTCAGCTGAATACACAGATAACAGTTGATTGTGACCTCTCCAATTAGTCATTTAAGTTGATAGAATGTATTATATACGCATTTTAGGTAATTCTTTTGTGAAATTTTTTTATGTATATAAATGCCACCAGATCATTTGTAATTCCTGTTCTGGCTCATTTTGCATTATCAAACAGCACATTGATTAAGCTGAAAATTAAAAGTTGCCCCCCAGACACCCCTTAGTTTTGACCCCTGCATGCAGTATCTATCATGGATCTCCAATCACAGTACAATCCCACTGCATCCTGCTGGCCAAATAATTCTCCAGTAAAACCCCACTAAGTTTCCTGTAAACACTTATGATTCTTTGTGTATTCTATTGTGTATCTTTCCATGGCAAGCCTCAGCCAACACTTTCAACTGATTGATATCAATATACTTCACTTTGCCAAAGAGATTCATATAGGGCTGCGCCCTCTTTCCCAATCGCTTTTTTTTCTTAAATAAATATGGTTAAACCAATATACTTTACAAGGATATACATGCATTGTGCAAAGAGCCTAGTTTTTACACTTATATTTCATAACATAACTAAAAAGGGAGCCTCAGGCACCTAAAAATTCCAGCCATAGTTAAAACCATGGCCACACACTGGACCTCATGTCAGACAAGGTAGAGGCATCAAGTAAGAACCAAGGCAGAGGAAGAAGCCAGATAAATTGATTGCCTCAGTGCTACTCGATTAGACAACCCCTCCTAATGTTACTAATGAGGTAATCAAATGCTTTTACAGTCAGCTGGCTGTGATATACCTGGCGTGGTACAGTAAACTGGTTGTTTTGATTTGGCTGTTTGAACTGTTAGTCATGGTCTTATCTTAATTCATTAATAACTAGAACAAACTGATTTTCCAACAGAAAATCAAATGTCTCCCGGTGGAACACTTACGTCTCTGAATAAGCTACAGGTGACAACAAATTACAAATGACCAAGTTTGCTTGAAAATTGCAATCCTATTTTAGCTCTCACCTAGATCCATTACTCTAGCAATTTTCATCAAGTACTTCAAGACTTATTGCAGAGAAACCAATTTCACATAAGTGACCCTGTGACCTTGAAAATTAGGTCAAGGTCACCCAAATACAATCCCAACCTTGGTCTTACCTTGATACATAATCCTACCAAGCTTCATCAAATTCCATCCTGTTCTATATGACTTATCAAACAGAAACCAATTTCACATAAGTGACCCTGTGACCTTGAGAATTCGCTCAAGGTCATCCAAATACAATCCCAACCTAGGTCTTACCAAGATATATAATCCTACCAAGTTTTATCAAATTCCATCAAGTTCTTCAAGACTTATCGCACGGAAACCAATTTCACATAAGTGACCATGTGACCTTGAGAATTTGCTCAAGGTCATCCAAATACAATCCCGACCTAGGTCTTGACAAGATACATCATCCTACCAAGTTTCATCAAATTCCATCACGTTCTTCATGACTTATCGAACAGAAACCAATTTCACATAAGTGACCCTGTGACCTTATAACTTTGGTCAAGGTCACCCAGATACAATCCCAACCTAGGTCTTGCCTAGATACATAATCCTGCCAAGTTTCATCAAATTCCATCACATTCTTCATGACTTATGGCACGGAAACCAATTTCACATAAGTGACCCTGTGACCTTGAGAATTCGCTCAAGGTCATCCAAATACAATCCCAACCTAGGTCTTGACAAGATACATCATCCTACCAAGTTTCATTAAATTCCATCAAGTTCTTCAAGACTTATCGCATGGAAACCAATTTTACACAAGTGACCCTGTGACCTTGAGAATTAGGTCAAGGTTACCCAAATACAATCCCAACCTAGGTCTTGCCTAGATACATAATCCTATTAAGTTTCATCAAATTCCATCATGTTCTTCATGACTTATCGAACGGAAACCAATTTCACATAAGTGACCCTGTGACCTTGAGAATTTGCTCAAGGTCACCCAAATACAATCCCAACCTAGGTCTTGCCTAGATACATAATCCTACCAAGTTTCATCAAATTCCATCAAGTTCTTCAAGACTTATCGCATGGAAACCAATTTCACATAAGTGACCCTGTGACCTTGAGAATTAGGTCAAGGTCACCCAAATACAATCCCAACCTAGGTCTTGCCTAGATACAGAATCCTACCAAGTTTCATCAAATTCCATCAAGTTCTTCAAGACTTATCGCACGGAAACCAATTTCACATAAGTGACCCTGTGACCTTGAGAATTAGGTCAAGGTCACCCAAATACAATCCCAACCTAGGTCTTGCCTAGATACATAATCCTACCAAGTTTCATCAAATTCTGTCAAGTCCTTCAAGACTTATCGCACGGAAACCAAGTGTTGAAGAACATGAACAACAACAACAACAACAACAACAACAAGAAGAAGAAGAAGAAGCGGAAGAAACGGGCACTAAAACAATATGTCCCCCGGCTTCCACCGGGAGACATAATTATCATCCAGTGGGACCATGAAGCAGACGGTGCATGTTACCCAGGTAGCTTAGTATCTTAATTGTTTAATTGGCACCCTACAGTCTTTGTTTACCAACGCTGTCAGGGGGCCTTTGCCCAGCTCCTGCATCAGCTACAGTCAAACCTGAGTAACTGAGTGCTATGGACTAACTATATTGGTTATTGTAAATTGCGTTTATTTTCATGTGTTTAAATTTTCAAAGTTTTTGCATTGTTGATATTTCACTGTGCTTTAAATTTCATCACATGTACTTTGGAAATTGCCTATTCAAACAATGATGAAATACTATTTCACTCTGTTTTTATTTTCATGCTTTTGTGCCATCTGCAAAATAGGCAAATATAAGGATGATGAAATGCTATTTCACGGCGTTTTTATTTTCATGGTTTTGTGCCATCTGCAAAATAAGTGAAAATAAGAATACATGTACAGGTAAATTAAAGCAATTTACAGTATTTGGGTCTTGGGCATGCTCAGGTTGGGTGGGGGGAAAGAATTACTGCCTGAGATTTTGTGTTTGTGTTTTTGTTTGTTTGTTTTTCTTTTTATTTGGGGGGGGGGGAAGAGGGCAGAACATAAAGGACATTTTTAAAAAAATCTTAGTTTTAATGAGAAAATATTAGCAAAATATTAAAACTGGAAGGCTAAAGAACATTGAAAAACCTGCTCACTAGAAAACAACAACAACAACAACAAACTCAGTAAAACGAGAGAATATTTCGCCAAATCTGAAACTGGAAGGCTAACGGAACAGCCTGTGCTCAGCTGGCTTTGCAGTTGTAAACTGTTGTATTGATGTGTGTATATGGCATCAATGTCCTAACTTCACACAGATATGTGGTGATCACCTTAACACTGAATTCACAAAAATAGCCCAACACAAAAATCATATACTGTAGTTCTAGAAAATTTGTGTCTGGTTAATTTTGTGCAAACTTGTTTTTCGGTAAATTAGAAAGTATTTGCGTATTTTAACTTTGCGCATCATGGCTTGTCTACATGTATATATAACCTTTCATTATGTCAATAAATTTTGGCACATATTATTTTCGCACATCAAGTACTAGCTTGAAAAGCACAAAATTACGTCGAACGCGAACATTTCTAGAACTACAGTACTACCACAAACTGTTTTATTTTCTCAGTATTGATATTTTCCCATTTTTCATGAATCAAGTGCATCCATAAAATACCATGAAATTATTGCACTGTGGTTTTTGTTTAAATTTCCCTCTGAAAACAAGCAAATTCTTCTGATCAGAAGCACAGATTTTTTGTTGTTGTTCTGTTTTGTTTTATTTTGTAAAATGATGAATGGAGAAACAATGGGGTATAGTCAGCCTTGCAGTAACCGGAGACATTTGTAACTTTTTAGTTGTGGTCTTGAGTATAGTGACAGAATTCCATGCTAAACTAGTATGGCTCTGAACTCTGATAGATACAAAAATATAACGGTCATTTTGGACTAAGTGTTGAATACACAATTCACAAAGCACTGCACAGCTTTTGAAGTGAATATGCTTATTTTGAGGTCACAAGCCAATAGAAAACAAGGGAAATTTATATACATGCCCTTAAAGGATCCTATAGATCTTATTTGTTATTCTTCGAGTTAATTTTGGAAATATAACAAAAATTCTTTTGCCCAAATAATCATTTCTGCTAACTTTAAGGACTTATGCAGCATACTACCATAAAATACACAGGATCTGTCAGAAGTTTTTGAAGTTTATAGTGCTGGCCCGTACTAAATACGTATCTGACAACAAACTGGTATTTAACTGACAAATTCTGGTATACAACTGACATTTGGCTGGTGTTTCTGGTAAAAGCCCGACATCACACTGACAGTTGTGTCAGTGCCCTGTCACACTGCACTGACACCTGACTGACAACAGTCTGACAACTGACATTCATCTGAATTTTAACAAAATCCCACTTGGTTTCAGTTGATGTAACTGTGGCTTTGACAACTGCAACTCTAAATGAGAAAACTGCTACACAGCTGGTTAGTAACAGTAAAACATCTGAAACTATGTTGTCAGTGTGTTAATACTAGACCTGACAATTTGCTGGCAATGCACTGACATGACACCGACAAAACATGGGTATAACAGAGTCTGCAAGCTAGCCTATGTTAAAAGTGGGAGATCTCCCTCCTGCAGGTACTGAAAAGTGGGAGGGCGAGTGCGGAAGGCACAAAACATAGCTAGGGGTCTGTGGACATGCTCCCTCAGGACAAAATTTGGAATTTGTACCTTCATTTCCTGCATTTTGAACCATATAGTACAACAACATGGCAAAACAGTAAAACTTTACAGCCACCAATGGAATACAGTAATGTCACTTTTTTTTGTTATTTTACAAAAAGCGAGAGACATTTTATAAAAAGTGGGAGAGTAGGAGACTTTGTGAAAAAAAGTACAAAGGGGTGCGCGGCAGGATACTTGGAGGCTGTGGCATAAGATTGATAGAAGACTGAAAGGACTTAGTGATTCAGCAAGGGCGGAACAAATTAACATTTTATTCACTACCTTGTCACAAATTGGTAACTGGAAGAAAAATAAAACCCATGTCATGTTCCTTGTGCAAAATAAAATGGTTAATCCACCCAATGATTTTGAACTCTACAGTTTTACAGCGACTGCTATAGAACAGCACTTTGCTCTTTTATTATCAGACTTGACTGTGTTCAAACAGTACTTGTTGAAATTAGAACACATTTTCCAGCAACAAAAAGTCACTGTTCATATTACCATATTATTCATATTAAACAGCAATGGGACTTTGAAATGTTCAGACCGTGAGTTTCTAGTTCAGTCCCATATTTCTCATATCATGATGCTTTCTGTTTGCATGATAAATGCTGCAGATCCGTAATATTTTCATCACTTCAGCTTTTCTGAGTTATCAAGAAGGGAGCGGCACTTAAGTGGGTGAGCACAATCACGAAAAGGCTATAATGCAGTATATGATCGCAGCACCTGCCGCTGAACCTGTCAGTAACTGGCATGTATACCCAGTGCTTAACACAGACATTTACCTCCTATAAAATAACAAAACATGCTTTGCTACTTTGAACACGGTTCAACGCTATTTAGCTTGTGCAGAACGCATGCATAATGGGTATAATCATGTTTCTCCTTCTGATCAGTATCTCTGTAGTATGTGTTGATATTGAATGTATATTCCAGGTGTTCAAAGAGGTTAGTCATGCGGCCTGATGAGACGCCCTGCAGACTTGTCAACAAACATATGACTTCAATTTGTAAGTACCCGTACTCCTACAGGATGTATGTACATATGTCAATAAATCACATAAGACATAACATATACAAATTGAAACTCCTGTGGCTGATTGTTCTATGGATGAGTATTTTTTCTTTAAAATTTGGTGGTAAAAGACTCTGGACATAATTTATAGCAGTACTGCAAATTTATCTCCTATTTTTGATCCCATCACTACCATCAGCATGACAAATGAGTCACGTGTATTAAGTTGCTATAGACTTGGGAGTGTATAAGACAACTGTGTAAAGGTAAAGGTATTTTTTCTGTCCGTGGGCATTTTATTTTCAATCCGTGATTACCTTAAGTATGCACTTAAGGCATTCAAGCTATCCCAGTGGAAAACCAATCAGCCATCAGGAAATTTGTCTCATCAAATAAAAAGTATTGGAGTATACCTTTAGCAAAGAACAAGTTTTCTTGTTTTGTTGTTGTTTTGTTTCGGTTTTTGTTTTTGTTTTTGTTTTTGTTTTTGTTTTTTTTTTGTTTTTTGTTTTTCCAAAAGCCATGATCTGAAGCTTCTAAGGATATTCACTCAGTAAAACTTCAAATGTAACTGCTACACAGTTTCCCAATTTGTAATTAGTTCCCCAATCTGTAATTTAGTTGAGATATGCACAGATGTAAATCAAAAGAGCTTCTTGCTGGGTCAACCAAATTCTAAAATGTGTGTACGGGATTGCTGACAACATGTGCAACCTGTTAAAAATAAGAGATGCAGAATATTTTTACCCAGTGAACACTTTAACTTCACCCTTCCACAAGCTACATTTCCACCAAGTTTCAGAGGAGTCTCAGAGATAGTTTTGGACAGGATGTAGAAAATAGCAAAAACACAGAAAAAATTTGTAAAAATATAGAATAAAATAAGAGTGACACACAGTGAATAAATCAAGATCAAGGGGTCCTCAGAAGTGTCCCTGTGCAATTTTGAGACAATTGGCTAAGCAGTTTTGAAGATGTTTTAACATTTTGCCCAAAAATCATAAAAATTTCAAAAATCACTGGACCATAGGCATTTGAACAAACCCAGTACAGACCCAACATAATCAGATTCTGCATATTTTTCTATTTCTAGCATTCTTTCTTTAGAAGTTCAATCATGGATTTTTTTTCAACCAAATTTAAAGTAAAACTGCATAATTTATATAATTTTTCAATTTGTTACCATTCGGTTGTATTTGATATAATTTGGTGCGATACGGTGAACAGTCCCATGATACATACATATGCCCAATACAGGTTGCCCTTTTTTGGCAGGGATTTACGGTTTATATAACATTGTCTGGTTCCCCGTTTAATGAAAACTTGGGCATATAGCTACTCCGTCAGAAACCAACACAACTACATGTCTGCACGGCTGTGTAAAACAAGATACTTTCAGATAAGGAAGCAAGCAAAGCTTATGTGACAATTTAATCGAGTAAAATAAATGTACTAAAGATGAAGGACTAGACTTGAAAGCATGGGGGAATTCATGTTAACTATCGATAGAGTTTTTGCTGATTGAAAAGCACATTCCGTTTTCAGTATGTCAATTTATTTTCACAGTGTGTTCCACCCATTTTGCTATCTAGGTCAGTAGCAGTCACTATAGGTCGACGTGCCTTGCACGTCCACAAAAGGGAAAACAAAAACAAAAAACACATAAGAAGAATAGCAGTGCCATCATTTGACAACAAGGTCTAGAGGTGTCCCTATTTAAGGGCTAAGCAGTTTCCTTGGAGAAGATTTTGACAAAAAATGAGCAGAAAAAATTATAAAAAATCTACAAATTATTGAACCACAACTAATTGTACAAATTTGGTAGAGACCCACCCAAAAGTTTGGTAGAGACCCACCCAAAAGTAGCTCTCCACCAAATTTGAAGTGCATCTGGTCAACGGTTTTGGAGAAGAAGTCAAAAATGTAAATTGTAGATGGATGGACAGACGTCGGAAGATGGGGCATACTCCCCTATAACCCTAGATGACTCACATGTCAGTTAAGGTGAAAGAAATGCAGTGCCCTCTGGTGAACCCCAAGTGACCCTGTATGTAATATCAAAGCAATTGGCCAAGCAGTTCTTGGAGAAATCTTCTACAAACTTGATAGAGGGACACCGGGGTAACATCCTAGTGTAAAATAAAAGCATTCCACACAATGGTTTTGGGGGAATTATTTAGTCTAACAGACAGACACAGAGAGGGACAGATGTACAAAAATGTATTTCATAAGCTCTACTGCCTGATATTGACAAGTCAGCAGAGCTACAAACTTGTAAGACAAAACTTTTGCCTCACGCGTGGCCATTCACACTCTGAACACATCTGGAAATTTGGTTGAAACTCTATGCAGCTGCTTCCAGATTTGTGTACAACTATCACACGTAAACTTCTCATCCAAGCACTGGTTGTTCATTCAGCAATTACAGTCAAAGTTTTACAATTTCCATACCCCCTTCCTGCTAAAGAGCATGCCATTTGCAAAATACATAGTTTGCATAAGTTTGTTTCAATGACCAATTTTATGCAGCAAAATTATTGTGACGCCAGATTGATCTTTCAGGAATATTAGTAGACTACAGAGGCTCCAAGTTTCCTGATTAAGTGTGAGAGTTTCATTGGATAATATTCATCAATATCAAAATTCTAATTCTGAAAGGTTTCAAGCTATCAAGGCTGGTAGGTCTATAAAACACACTTACCAGTAATGGGCCTATTTTGTAACGATGGTTATTTTTATTATCACACTTTGATCATATCAGCTTCAATGAACAATCTATCCAACATCAAAGTGACACAACTCCAAATTAAAGTGCTAGATGTTAAATTAGAGGATCCCTATCAACCCATATTTAGGCCTATTTGGTACTGAAGCGATGCCTATCACGATTATTGTTACGTTGGGCTGGAGATGATGAATGTGACCTTGTGGAACCCACGAGGGTCAACACAAATGTTCCCACATTATATGCCATTAAAACAGAGGGCGCCCCTATTTCTGAAGCTGTTATTGTGTTTGTTGTGAGTACATGTATCTGCAATGGTAAATCTGTACTGGGGGTAACACAGGACCCCAAAGCACATGTTTCTATGTCAAATGTTCCTATGTGTCATTACAGTAGGCCTAAAAACTCCTTTCAGCAATACATATAGTTTGCACAGAATTTTATTATTATTATCATTATTGTTTTTGTTGTTGTTGTTGCTGCTGTTACTATTTGCAGGTAACAATAATGACCCACAGACGTGGCTCCCAGTGGACTGCCATTCAACTGTTCTTATGCCATAAATGCCATAAGATACTACTGAAGGGGGCCAATTAACCTCGTTTGTAGAGAAACCTTGCTATGTCAACACTCAGTTACCTGCCAAATTCACTTTCATGTATACCAGCAGCAACACAAGTTTTGAGGGACTTAACATCCAATTCCTTTGCAACTTGACTCATTTATCGGACATATTCAGCTATCAGATGAATTTTACGAGGAACAAACAGCGTCACTACAATGAGGTTTCACTGTACCATTGAATTTAGGCCTGATCCACTTGTTCATGATGTGTTTATCATCACCACTGTCATAAAGAACTGTGTACAGTGGTACCTCTCTTGAGAGACCCCTCTAATGAGAGACCGCATATCTTTTTAAGACCACTCTCTCAGAACACTGCACTATCTTTTCCATGTTGTTGTACCTCTAATGAAAGACCACCTGTTTTGAGAGACCACATTTTGACCTGCTGTAGGGGTGGTCTCTCAAAAGAGGTACCACTGTCATGATAACTGTCTGCTGGGGCTAAAAAGCAATCCACTCCAAACATATTTTCCAGCGTCACCAGTATCATTAACTGCTTCAGTGGCTATAAGCACATGTGCATGAGAATGGGGGGGAGGGGGGAGGCGGGTAAGGGTTCTTCCATACTAGCCGACTGGAAATTTTTGCTGTACTTATGAACTGAAATCCCTTTTAATTTTTGTATTTTGTATCAGCCATTATTTGTACATTTTCTCATTTTCCATACTGTGTACTAGGGCAAATTATTAGTACGAGCGTACCAGGGACTTCGCCCCCCTTACCCTCCCCCATATTAACTCAATATTTCAGTTGTTGGATGTTGCTGTAAGATTCCTATTAAGCACCAACGGTGCTAAAGAAACTTTGAGAACACAAGTTTCCAATTCAAACCAATTAAATATAAGACCATTCTTGCATTAAGGGTAAAAAAAAATTACAATATTACTCATTCTTGGTGCTACAGATCACATGCAAACAAACAAATCATGTTTATACATTTATCTTTATTTCTGTATGTTATGTAAGAGATCATCCAGGTGACAGTTGTTGGTAAACTTGTCCACTGTGGAGATTATATCAATTACAGGTGCACATTCTTTGTATTTTGTATTTCCTTGCAATGAAGCAAGTACAACACAGTAACATTTTAACCCTTAAAGTGCTAATCACGGCTATAGTCGTTTTCTCATTACCGTTAAACATATAACGGTTAAAAGATTCAAATTGCTCATGAAGAGACCTTTCATTCAAATATCAGCAAGCTTAGTCTAAAGCAGAAAGTAGTCTTAGTCAACAGCTTTCCTTGGGGCACTTTGCGCGCATTGCGCGCAAAGTGCCCCAAGGAAAGCTGTTGACTCAATCTTAAATTAGCGCTTTAAGGGTTAAATGTAGTTTATTTCAGTTTCCTAATGTGTAGCTTGATATTTGTACCTAGGACAAATAGGTCAGAAGTGACCTGTAGTTTTTGTCAATAAAACTTTTACTTTACTTACTTACTTACTGTTATTTTAGCATTGTCAGTTACACAAATGGGAGTGGCACTTGAGAGGACGGGGTTGACAAAAAAGGGCGATATGGTCTGTAATCATCATAGGTCTGACATCATAGATCTATGTACACTTTACCCAAGAGTCTATTACCACCAGACTGACAAATGGGTTTCTGGAAATAATGTTACTAAGTGCTGTTATTCAGACAATATTGGTAAATATGAGTCCAAAATATGTAAGCTGACATTGTAGAGGTCCTCTCACATATCTTGTGAAGAGAAATAATATGATGGCAAACTGTCAGTACTTTAATCAGGTTTACAGGCCTAGTGGCCCATCCCCCAGAGGTTCAGCATGGATCTCCTGGTGACAGGTGCTTCCAACTCACATGGGAGACAATCCAGCCAGCTGCAGAATCCTCCAAACAATATAAAAAGGAGAGAAGTTATAGCATTGGCTCTCCGACACTGAAATGTCTACATGCTGCCAAAAAATAACAATTCAAACAAGCTTCATTATCTGTGTGTGTGTGTGTGTGTGTGTGTGTGTGTGTGTATGAGTGACAATGAAAGTATACAACTTTTACTCTCCATTTTTCAAACAATGTAGTTTTGACCCCACTACCACCCTCTTTTGACAAAATTGCATTGTAGAATTAGGGTTTAAGCCTGCTAGAGATTACTAAAAATATGTTTTTTTACCTCCCCCCCACAAATATGTAAATATATGTTTTGATTTTGAACCCTCCTCCTTTTTTAACAATGCTATGTGTTCACATACATTTTTTTGAACTGGAAGTCCATGATCTAATGTATGCATTCTTCCATATTTTATTATGTCAAACTTGATATTTCAATCAAATGTTGACATTGAAGCCCTTCTGTCAGGTTCCACCTCATTTCCTACATGAATGTATACATGTATGTAAGATAGAATAAGTATGTCTCCAAGAGGGCACAAAAAAAACTGAGGGTACATCAGCGATAACAAGAAAAACAACTAGCCCCCTAGTGAGTGTTGGCTACTGCGTAACACATGTATGTGTGTGATTTCTTTTACAGTTTTTCTTTTTGATTTTGTTTTTTTCTTTTTTTAGCTTTGCATGCATAAACTGTTTGGATCAACAAATCCATATTAACTGTTTGCCCCTTAAACAGGTCCAAAGTGGCAAGTGGTCAAATGTCATCAGTTTCAGTGTTTTCAACTTATTTTCAACCGTAATGAAAAACAGTTTGACCAAAAGTTGCAGACGAGACCTGTCAACATAACATGATGCAGGTCAACAGCTTCCCTTGCCATGTGTTGGGCACTCAAGGAAAGCTGCTGACTCAGTGTTCATTCAAGGAGGAATGGGTTAAGACCACAATTCCAATCATTGCAGATCAATTTCACAATTTTTCATTGTTCTGTGAATTTTGACAGATTTGTGTACATTGAAGCATATATGTCTATACATTGGTACATTTGATTGTGTTTCTGTTGCCCACTGTGTCAGGCTCATTGCTTCTTCCACACAGATTGAGGTAATATCCCTGTACTTGACCTTTGACCTGGTGCCTCTTCACTGAATTTAGCATCAAGGTACATGTATCTAACGCAAGCTGCATTCTGACAGAGCTCTAGCAATATCATAATTCAGACTCTGAACTTTTAACAAGTGGTAATACTTTTGGTATACAACATACAGCGTATTACTGAAAGTGAAGAATCAATTTCCTATAGGAGCACAACCAGATGAAAACCTAGGTACACACTTCTGTAAAAGCACGAGCTACAATTACAGTACAAAATTTTTAATAAAATTGTCAAATTGTCAAAGTAAAATATACAAGGTGCTTGCAATCCTAAGATTACCTTTCCTGTCAAAATTGTATTTTTTCGCACACGATGTACAACATGCGGAAGGGTTTGAAATTGACTTCCAGAGAACCAGGATTTCCAGTAAAGTATAAAACACACAAAGCGGACCAAGCAAATACAAACAGTGGCTCACACCGATAAGCCCCGCTTTACTCAAAATTTGAGCTCTCACGTGTCATGATAGGAGTCCTAACAACACCAAGAGAGGCAAGATAACATTAACTGCTCCTAGTGGCCACACTGGCAACAATGTTTGTGTATGATTACCTGAAGTAATTTACAGTCAAACAATGACATGGACCCCTGCCAATAAATCAATATTAAAACACATATACTTCAATCTAAAGCTCTCTGTGGATAGACGCGATTGTCTTGGAGTTTATGGTATTTTTGTGTCGTGATGGTACAAACAATAAACATCAATCTGTTCTTACTGGTCAGTTGCCTGTCAGTAGGGTCAAAAATAAAAAAATGGGCAACCAGGATATTTTCTCAAGTTGCCTCCAAACCCCTGAAGTTACCCATTTTCTCTGATGTAAATAATTCATCAAATGGTTGTATACTGAGTCACACAGCACTCGGTATTAAATTTTGCAATGAGCAGTGTCACTGTGCAATTAATTAACCTTACTGCGTCGGAAAAAAATAGTGATTGTTCATATAATGTG
Source organism: Hermodice carunculata (assembly GCA_964020975.1). Taxonomy (NCBI): domain Eukaryota; kingdom Metazoa; phylum Annelida; class Polychaeta; order Eunicida; family Amphinomidae; genus Hermodice; species Hermodice carunculata. The sequence goes on from OZ026612.1 coordinate 37,717,141, forward strand.
AGACTGTATGCATCCAAGCCAAAGTATTAAAAATAAAAAATTTAAAAAGTTAAAGAGTAAAATAGTACATAAGCTACTGGCTAATAAAATTAATGTGGAATATGGTATTAAACCATTACATGTTGACCCAATGACCAAACAAATTTCAAAATGTCCATTTTCAATTCTGAAAGAGAAACTTGAAATTTAATATTCCATCTGCACAATTATAAAGCCATATGAAGAAATTACTCAAATCTATGTGCATAACCCACAAGGTCATATTGTGTTACTTCATCTTGAAAGGTACACATCTTCAAGAATTGTGTGTTCTGTTTTATATTCCGCTGAATACACAGATAATGTTTGATTATGACCTCTTCTATTAGTTAAGCTGATACATGTAAAATGTATTCTACATGTACTTGAGTAATTCTTATAATGTGATATGTGCATAAATGCCACTAGATCATTTGTGATTCCAGTTCTGGTTCATTTCGCATTATAACACCCCACTTATCAAGCTGAAAATTAAAAGTTCACTTGTCCCTTGGACAACCAGGCAATCATCTTAAGTTGACCCAACAATTTTTAAGTTGTCTGTGGCAACCAGACACCCACTAGTTTAGACCCCTGCTGTCTGTCAGGCTCGGTAACTGTATGGCCTCAGTAGGACCTAAAGGTCTCCCATGCAGGCAAACTTTTTATTACAATAGTCTGAACAGACAGTCAGGCTATTATGTGTTTATATGTACATGTATTTCGATTGGAAATTTAGTCATTTAAAACACATGGTGGCAATTTCCGTGTCGTTGTTGTTCTTGTCAATAGTGTTCATAAACTACAGAAAATCATCACAGACTCAAATTTTATAGATATTCTAAAACACACTTTCATAAATACTCTTTTCCAAAAGACTTTTAATAAAAAAGGCATCCGATGGTATATTTGGACCATGTCAAAATAATAATCAAAATGTATAAGGGTCATATTGTCCCTGTCCATAATATTTTCAACAAATAAACAACTGGTTGTCTACAAAGCAGCCTTGTCCTTGCTGCCCAGCAAGGATAAGACAACTGGTTAATAGGTCCTGTATCATATATACATTTTGACCAATAATCAATTTAAGTGTCAAAATGTCACATAACGCTAGTGTACACAACTGCTGGGCCAATACATGTATACAAAAAGTCACACTGGAGTGATGTATTACAGAACATTCATTATGTGTATGTATTGTGCTCTCTCTGCACACAGATGTTATGTGACTCTTAATTTAGAAATACCTGCTATATTTAGATTATACACTGAAGATATAATGTATAAGTCAACAAACACTTTAAATATTGCTATTTAAGGTGAGCTTCAAAAAGATGTAAATAAATCACGGGGCTGAGCTGAAGAACACAGATCAGACAATTGAAAATATTTTATTGCCACAACTTGACACCCTAAACAGGAAGAGGTCATGTAGAGAACTTAATGTAAGGAAGTTAAAGTTATCTTGTTCTGGGGTTTCGGGGGTCAACATGAAAACAAAACATGATGCGTGAAGTGTCATAAATTTTTAGGTTAAAATATATAAACAAAGAAGAACTAATGAAAAACTAGTACTAATCTGCTCTTTTATGTTAAGTGTTACTTGCACAGGTCTCTAAATGTCCTGCACCCCCCCCCCCATACCTTTTTTTATAACAGTTCTGTTATGCCTCATTTATATCTGTTTATTCTACAGAAATTGGTGGTCATTCCTCTCTGTAATACACAAAGAAAAATTGATTGACACATTATCAGACTGACAATCAACATATCGTCAATGATGAATCATCCTAAAGCATTTACTTCAATTTTCTGTACATAATGTTTTCCAGTCCAGAAGATTTGGTGTATACGATATTATTCACAGTCGCCATATCATTTGCCAGTCTATAAACTGCCTTGTGTTATAATTCTATCCAGTGGTTTATGGTCCAATATATATGCAAGTCATGAATAGATTTCCATAGCAATTTGAAAAAAAAAATAATATAAATCATGCAAAGGTAAATTTTATTGCACACCGTGATAGCTATCTCCCCCCCCCCCCCCATGTTCTGCAAGACTTCATATCAACAATTCCGAAATCCATTAGCTTAGCTCTGTGCTCAGCTGATCTATTACTTTAACTGCTTAAATTTGTAAAATATAAACACAGAAACACTGAAAAATTATTTGCATCTTTATTTTTACTAAAACATGTTCAACAGTCAGAAGGCTATATCAACAGTCAGATAAGTATTGAAGAAGGCTATATCAACAGTCAGATAAGTTTTGAAGAAGGCTATATCAGCCTGAAAGATAATACATATTTATGCTGCAACGGGTGTACAAGGGTATCTTTCAGAACATGTTTCGTAGCCTGGAATACCCAGACGTGTCTCTGACAGGGGCAAAATTCACAGGTGTGCTCTAATCCCTTCCAGTTCAATTGACTCACAACATTAGTACCAATACATGAAAATATCAGCTTCCATGTTTCTGCTTATCTGCATAGACAGACTCAGGGTGGCAACTGTTTATGTGTACTGGGTAACAAGGTCTGAGTTGACCACACAGAGGGACTCACTCCAACATAGCAGGCCTGAGAGACTGCTAAGCAGTCAATGTTCCTGCTTTAAAATTCATGTATTGGAACACCTTTTGAAAGAGAACTATAGATGAGCTTGCCTGCTCAATAGACCAATCTCCCATGTTTTCTCCACACCAAGTACGGTACAAACAATACGGACTTTGCTTCAATACACAAGCTTTATCATGAAAACGTGTCCTGGATCAGCACTTGTCCTTGGCCTAATGGATTATGCCCAAGCGCTACATCAAGCAAAATTGATGACTCAGTCATAATAATCAGAAAGGAGTTAACCCTTAACGTGCTAATCACTGCTGTAGTTGCTTTCTCATTACTGTTAAACATATAATGGTTAAAAGATTCAAATTCCTCATGAAGATACCTTTCATTCAAATACCAGCAAGCCTAGTCTCAAGCAAAAAGGAATCTTAGTCAACATCTTCCCTCTGGACACTTTGTGCACATTGCGTGGAAAGCACTTGTTCCAAGGAAAGCTGTTGATTCAATCTTAAATCGGCACTTTAAGGGTTAACATTGTCACTTTTTCAGTAGTTACACAAAATATCATGCCACAGACCGCTGAGCAGCTGATATTGATTTTTTTCCTCCTACAATTTGTCACTTTGATATCCTTTGATTTCCTAATCTTTCAAAGGTTAATGATCCTTTAAAGAATCCTGGAACTGGATTGCTTCCCACTAAAAACCTCATTTTAAATCCTGCATAACAGTTATCCCCATACTTCATAATTTATGTAGAAGACAAAAGGACACCATAAGCACTGTGGGTGGCAGAGTGACAGAAATCTGCTTCTATACATGAACTAATGAATACGAAGTCTGCTGCTGAAGTATAAATCATACGCTGTGAATTCATTTATTTCAATGGGACACTCAGTGCTATTTTTACACAATGTAACAAAGTACGATGGATTATACCCGGAATCACCAATCGAGTCAATCAATTTGAGTCGTAGTGTTTCTGCAGTAAAGATTGGGTGGCATATGAGAATAATGACCAAATATTTTGCAACTTCAAGCTGTTCAAAATTGCTCTACAAATCAACAATAAACTGCACTTGGCTACTGGGACTATTTAAAATGCACACCATACATATGACTATAAAAGTTAAGTACCAAAACAATGAAAGTAATAAATTCACTGATTTTTTTCTTTTTTTTTTCCTTCAGATGAAAATGAAATCCAACTAGCACACACAATACTAACTCCATGGGGAGGTTTTTGTATTGGGTTATGCTTTGACTGAGTAACAAAAATGAAGTTACATTTCTACACGCCACTTTTACCCCTTTTTTTGTCAGAATAAGACATGAGTCAACCTGTACCAGGTAAAGTTACTCACCATCATGATTTTTTATATCTACCATGCTCAGCAAAAATATTTCATATTCACATGAAATTTAACCCTTTTGTGAATTAAGACTGATTCTACAGCTTTCCTTAATGTGGGTTGGGTGCTGATTGCCCTACCCATGCCAAGGAAAGTTGTTGAGCTGGGGCACGTGATATTGACAGGTGATATCTACAATTCTCATTCAAACTGTTGTTAATTATTGTTCAAATAGGTAAAACACACTGAAGCAGGCAATGCAGACCTTGATCATGTTGCCAGAATACACAGCCTCCAAGTGTCCCCCTTTTTCATAATTTTTTACAAAGTCTCCCACTCTCCCGCCTTTTATAAAATGTCTCTCTCTTTTAGTAAAATAAAAAAAGTAGCATTATTCCATCAGTGGCTGTAAAGTTATACTGTTTTGCCATGTTGTTGTGCTATATATGCACGGAATATGTCTATGATGGTGCCTAAACTTGTTCAAAATGCAGGAAATGAAGGTGCAAATTTCAAACTTTTCCTGTGGCAGCATACCCCCGGACCCCCGTAGCTACACTTTGCACGTTTGGTGCTCAACCTCCCACTTTTGAGTACCTCAGGAAGGAGATCTCCCACTTTTAACTTTCAAGGGCTAGCTTGGAGGCTCTGAGAATATGGTTTAACCAATCGAGACTCAATGCAATATACATGAGGCCATAATTTGATTTGGCATATATTACATGACACTGAACATGAGAATCATGGAAGTCTGTGCATCTATTCTTGAAAACTTGCACAACTTTTGTTACTGTTACACCAGTTTCAGTCGAGTTCTAAATTATTGATTCGCAAAGGTAACACTCATGCATGCCTGATACCTGGTCACAAAAGAACTTCCTATCCACAATACAGTGTGGCCTGGGTACAGAGAAGAAGAACCGAATAGCACGAATGAACACGCAACCAAAGTGATTACTTCACAAAGGCTGGAGAATCGTTTGAAGATTTAATGAGATATGCTTTGTCAAGGTGATGAACGGTCAATGAGGCATTGGTTCGAGTAGATTAGCCTTTTGTGCTTGTAACATCACCATAAAATCACTTGAGACAATGGTACTTGGCATCAAACAGGAAACCGTCCAAGTGCTAAAACTTCAGAATATTATGTCAATACATGTTCATGCAACAAGAACATTTCATGGCATGTTTCAAAATATAACTGTGACTGTGCTGGTGGTAAAAAGTTCACACCCAGCAGTTAGTTTGGCTATGACGCTGTGTGATACCTATTGATTTCATATTAATGAAAGATTTTTTTCCTAATATTTATACATGTGGTGGCGCCTGTCTAGAGAAACCACTTTGATAAGAGACCACCTAAGTTGAAAGGCAAGCTATACTTAGTACTCTTCTCTTAAAGGTCCTAAATGCCAAAAGATTTATTTTTTGTTCAAAGTGAAGGACTTGGAGTGTAATAGCATTTGTGAAGAAAATTTGCCATATTTGCACAGGAAAATAACTTTATTTGTAAACAAGTTTTGTTGCCCATGACGGGTCCCAAGTTGACAAGTTCACGCCTTTTTGGCCATCAAGGCAGCTCTGGGTCGTGACATCACGGAAAGTAGTCTATAGATGTGATACAATGGCGGATTTTAATGGAGAAAGCATGAGCAGTAGCAATGCAGAGAATCAGCTGAATCTCAGTTTTAGCTGTTTCTTTTCCAAACAGGACCTTACTGAAGATGAGGAAGAAGACGTTGGGTTAGGAAGGGAGAAGGACAAAAAAAATTCAGGCTTACTGGAAGGATCCACAGACGGGTTACAATAAAGCCAGTCTTTGTTAGTGCTACTGGGAGTGGGACTGAATCTGTGCCCATCACTGACCATGCCGTAGCTGCCCCATGGAAGATCACCAGAGCTGGCACTTGGGAAGTTTAGACTGGTAGGGATGCTTTTCAAAAGTCATTGTGCGAAAATTCCTATATAAGTGATTGGTTGAAGTTCACGGCAGGTCAACTTGCGCAGTTGCCAATATGCAATACCGGCAGTGTATGCTGCACTGTGCACAACAAGAGTGAGACATGCACTGTAAATGTAAACTCAAAACCAATTGAATTTGAAACCATAGGCCTATGTGCAGCAGGCTTTTAGTTTTATTCTATTTAGTAATTTGAAACAAGGTTTGGGATACTTGAAGGTAAAGAGTCGCATTGAAAAGCATCTGTAAGTCCGGTGCATGCCTGCATGGACAGACTAATAATGACAAATGTGGTATGCTGCAAACTTCAAAGGAGGGGAATACACAAGTACTTGACCACAGCTTGAATACACGTCATAAGCCACGCAGTGGGAGGTGCTACTTTTTGGCCTGTCTTTAGCATGCAGCGTACGCTGCCATATTAGCAACCGCACAAAATGGCCTGCCTTTTTGGTTTTAGCATATTTTTGATCCCCCCCCCCCAAAAAAAACAAAACAAAACAAAACAAAACATGATTGGGAACAAGGGTGTAGCCCTATATGAATCCCTTTCACATATAAACTAAATAAGAAAAATAGCACTGTAGGCCTTCAGCAAAAATAGGGTGCACTTCACTGAACAAAGACAAGAATTGCACACAAGACAGCAAATCACCGATAGTCTAAATGGCCTGCCTTCTTATTACATGTATAGGCTATAATCTGGCAGTACTCAGAGACCTACACTTCAACCAATCACTTACATACAAAATTTTGCACAATGACTTTTGAAAAGCATCCGTGACCAGTCTAAACTTCCCAAGCACCAGCTTTGTTGATCTTCCATGGCTGGGCACAGACTCAGTGGCAGTTGCACTGGCCAAGACCGGCTTTGTTGTCGCCCATGGCTCCTTCCAACATCTGTTCACCATGATGGATAAGTTCAGACTGGCCAAATGGGAACAGTTTCTTGTTTGCATCCCAATTTTAATCCAGTAAGATATGAACACACTAACATTCAATGCTGTGAATCAATGTCTACAATGGGAATCAGTGTAGAAGCTCCCTTCTGCGATGTCACAGACCCCGGTAGTCAAACTGCGACGGAAGTAGCGATGCTTGACGAGAGCAGCCACCAAATGAGAAGCAATTCCGCACGATAAAGTTGGGAATAAAGTATACACTGCCTCACCACAATTTAGCCTAATTTTCTTCACAAAGTGCTATAACAATTCAGCTTCTTCACTTTTCATAAAAAAATAAAGTACTTAGCAAGGGAGAACTTTAACTTTATCTCGTATGACAGAACACCTGAGGTGCAGAGGTGGTCTGATCTTTCATGGCAGATTTTTCTGTCTGCTTTCAGCTTGAATTGAATCACAATCGTTGTTGAAACTATTCACGAAGACCACCTGTAACAGGTGCCAAAGCAAAAACCCCAGAATCCAGGCCTTAGCCAGCGTAGCACGGAATAACTTACATGTAGGCCAAAATATTTCCCTGACAAGCTGGTTTATTTTAAATGTCAGTTCTCATCTATAGCTTTCCCAACTGTCCCTGACGAGTTGCAACTGACAAAATGAAACTGGTTGGAAAATTGTTTCTTGTCAAGTGCTATCATGGCAATCACATATTGCTCTGTAAAATTTACAAGTGGAGCCTTTCTCTTGAATGTACCCGACAGAAATTAAAATCATCAGCTTAAAATGCCTGCATGTGTATTTCCTGAAAGGAAGGAAGGAGGTTGAGCAGGAAGGAAACTTTGCATAAATATTGAACTCCCTCATGCATGTATAAATCCACAATTTGTCATGTCAACAGTCACTGTTGCTACATGACACCTTTGTATAAGAGCAGCAGGTTGTTCCCTTTATTTACTCATACACCTAGCCTACAACATCTAAGAATGACTTGAAGTCACTTCTCCTCTTCAGGCCAGCATCACATGTAATCATCTCCAAGTTTACTTATTTATCTCTCATTCTTGCAGCTTTTAACTTTGTTGAACTTCCATCATCTTAAAACTCTATGTACCTTCAGGTGTCAAACAAAATCTTCATGCATGTCTTATGTGGTAATGAGGCAGCCTTGTACCATTATGTAGGACCAATGACTTTTCTTTTTTTTTTTTTTTGGAAACAAAAGCAGAATTGTGCATTTTTTTCATCCTTAAAACGGAATTTGATATTTTTTCTTATGTGAATTATATATATAAATATATAGCAGTGAAACGGAATTTGAAAATTTTTGCTGATGAAGCGGAATTCCTCTTTTTTTTTAATCGGAAAATCATTGGCCCTAATTATGCAACTCTCCAGTCAGAACAAGTCATGGGTAAAATATATAGATTATTGCCTACGGCTTAGAATATGAATATTGTACAGATACAATGCATGTATATATGGAAGACAAAATTAACAGAATGTGTCTGTCCCTCCCTATACAGACAAAATACCATTAGCCCTGAACTGTTAATCACTTGCCATTTAAACTCGGCATGCATATTTTATGGCATGTCAGCTGCCACTTTCCAGTGCATTTATAGTAACTTGCCCCCTTGCATCATGCAATATTGAACCATTTAGACTAGGATTAGGTGGCCATAAATGTACAGGTAAATGATTTACTTGTAACTATAAATATACAGGGGTTTTTATACATGTATATATTAACAGTTCAGCAGCTGTGATGTACACTCACATGCAGTCATGCAGGCCTGAGTATTTGTAAAAAACATACATGTGTGCTCTGGTCACACAACATATCTCAGAATTTTATGTTCATTGAATTTTCATCAGGTTAAATCTTCCCTAATATGAGAAACTGAAAGAAATCCGTGACAAGCAATACATATAGTACCCAGTACAAACATCTTCAACTGTATTGTAAATAAAATATTTGTACTTCATCTTTGCAATGTATAGTACATGTTAGTGCTTTTTCTGTACACATAGTTGTCATTTTTCATTGTAGATAATCCTGTGATCAATTACATCATCTCCAAATAACTGTAAAAAAATAACCTAGCTTGTATACAGTATTATATACCACATTATTTTCATTGCAGCTTGTTCCATATTGACATGCTTATTGTTTTGAAGTTTACATAAAAATGTCAGAAACGACTATATATATATGTATTTGCCCTCTTATAAATCCAACCTCCTCTCATGCAATCAAAAGTGCCCCTTCTCAGTGAGCTTGTATAAAATGTCAATGCTGCCAAGTAATCCTACCCAGATGGCATTTAAACCTCTCTGGATTTACCCAAAGGTTTGACCTTGAGGATCAAAATGTCGACTGTTGAAGACACAGCTATATACCCTTTCATTGGGGATATAAATAACATATTATATTGCATGAAAAAATCAGGATTAAGAAATTTTGACCGTACCAGGGACAGTGAATTGAATGGATTTTAATTGTCATTTATAGTCTTTGACCTGTGTCTGAAGGCTTGGTCTTAAGTCCTAGAGATGATTCGGAAAGCTCTAATTAAAGGCATGTTTTTCTGCATAAATGATCTCTCAGAATGGCATTTCAATAAAAGGACTACAATGTAAGCATACACTTTAACATATTTTTTTTTCAGTTAAGCAAAGGCTATTTTGACAAAAGTAAAAACGTTTTGATTCTTCATTGAAGAAACTGTGAAATGAAAATTTCTGTTAAATAATTCATGATGATAATATAGAGCACTGGATGATTTTGGATATATATATATATATATATATATATATATATATATATATATATATATATATATATATATATATATATAAACATGTACACACACAGGCGCACACACACACACAATTACATATGATAATAATATCAAAGTACCAGTGACAGTCCAGGGACCCATGATGCTATTGCAACATGCAAACTTGAATATCACCTCTTAAACCCACAGCAAATTCTGTATAATTTTGAGCATGTAGCACATGTAATGTCACACATTAATATGACTTGTACTCTAGCTTTGACTATGGAGAATCAGTCGGCCATCATAAATTTTGTCTCATAAATTAAAAAGCACTAAATAAAGCTTAGCAAAGTATACACACTTCTGGAAAGAAAAAATCTGGAGATTCTTCCATAACACTTTGGAACATCTTACTCTAGTCGATGTATTCAGACAGAGTTCTTTGATAAGTAACGCTATATGTTTACATGTACATGCTTTTAAAGTTGAAACCATGACACAAAAAGCCTTAATCAAGGCTCTTTGCCACAAAGCAATGATAAAAAAAATACACAGACATGCATATCAAGTTCCTGCCAAAATATCTGACCCTGTTGCTAGGCAACAGTGACAATCAGTCTGTTAGTTATGATAAGGGACAACTGATGCAAGACCAAAGGTGTTACAACCAGCATGGGGGGGGGGGGGGGGGGGAGGCAGGGCAAAAAAGTACTTTTATTATGTAAATACAGCTGTCTCCCTCTCATAAGGTGACTCCAAATGTACTACAAAAGAGGCCTTAAAGACAGGTGGACTCTCTCGATCGGTAAAATACAATGAAACTGCCATATACTTGTTGCATGGAGAAGTGGCCTTTGTTGATGGGATGGCCTCTCTTCAGGGTGGCCTTATAAGAGGGGGGGGCCACTTTTTACCGGGTACAGTGGTACCCCTCTTATAAGGCCCCTCTCACCAGCGGCCACCCCTCTTGAAAGGCCAGCATTCTTGTGCAGAGAGTTTGGTATTACATTATATTCTCCCCCGCAAGACAGGCCACCCATCTTATAAGGCCACTTTTTAGCTGCATTTGGACCAGTGTATGATGACTCTTTCTTATATCAAACTCACTGTACATTTGATGAACATGATTATGACTTGGTTAAAGATTTAATCTTATCCAGGTTGTTAGTTTGTCAGGAGTGACGGGATTCAAGAACTCTTTTCTCAACATACTTTCCAATGTTTGATGTAGGGATCTGCCCACACACATAAATATGGGAAGGCCTATTTCCTTTTTGCATGATTCAAACCAGACCAGAGCAGCCTGCAGCTATGTAATATGAATGTCCCATATTAACGAGATGTGATTTTTTAGCCATGCATGTGTCCACTGTAACTTTCCAGGGCAAGAAATTGTTTTGAAATTACTTGTCTGCAAGACAACTGCCACAGAATTTTCACTTGTGGTCCCTAATGCTGATGAAATGTACAGGTCTACGTTTTGGTGTGAAAGAGCATGTTTCAATGTAAATCATTATGTCATACAGTGAGTTTATATGTCTGTTATGCCAACAAACTTTAGCACATACAGTGAATTTTGCCAATTAAAATCACTTGTTCATCGGACAAGTAAAATTTGAAAGTCACTTGCCCTCTAAAGGATTTCATTTGTCCCAGACTACAGGGTCATAGGAATTTTTGCATCCTGCTTTCATTTCTAAATTGACAATCAAACACATGGGAATATTGCAGTGTTTCCATTAGGAATTTTTTTCAGGGGGTCGGAAGAAAGGAAATTCAGGGAAGAAGACATTTTATATATATGCAGGGCTAGAAATAGGGCATATCCGCTTGTCCGTACTAAGTAAAACTTATGACGGACAAGTAAAGTTGCCAATGCACTTGTCCAGAATTTACATATAATTCCATTAGAATAAGACTCCACTTGGTTGGCGGACAAGTTAAAATTTTTCCTTATTTCTGGCACTGATAGGGTAATAAACAAAACTTGTGACCCTTTAGAATTTTCTCAGAGGGTAGTTCAGGTTTTGAAAGGGAACTATACCCCTATGTGGGTGCTAAAAGAAACACTGATATTGAGTATCAAAAAGTCACCCTGCATTGCATCTAAAAGTGTGATACATGTACACTGTAGGATACTGGTTATAGTGAATATCCATGCATGTGTATATCTGTTTGGATCGGATTGATCAGTGTCCAACTTGTTGATGTGTCCCAGATGTCACTCTGTGCTTGTTATGTACACTGTAGGCCTTACATAAGGACCCAAATTATTCCCAAGCCCCAGTTTATATTGAGCCATTAATCTACCTGTTCAATACATGTACATTTGCACAGAGCCAACAAGCTTTACACAATTAAATTTGCATTAGAATATATGTTTATACAATTTATTCATATTACAGATGCATAAAATCCACCAAAGTAATTGACACACCAATTAGACTGAGATTGATTATAATAAGGAAACAACACCGTAACAATCATGCACTTATCTGACCAAATATCCAAATTTCAACTTGGCCATTCTAGAGGAACACCATCAAGCATATATAACCCTACCTCCACATATAGCGAGTACTACTGCAGAAATAAACAACTAAATGATTCATCTCTTAGTTGCCTAGTAGGATAACCACCATAGATCTGAATCAAGGTACCTTCAAATGCCTAGTTTTAACTTTCAGTTCTTTTATCTAATTATTACACATGCACGTTTATTTAATTGTATGCGTCCCTTTAAACCTCTGTACAAAAAAAGCTAACAGTAAATGTATTACCATTAGCACTACTGGCCTATACATGCATTAACATGTACTGCGGACCCACAAAGGCAACGAGGTCATATGTCAATGCTTCAGATTAAAAGTCATAAAATCCAGCAAGGGTCTTCTTTGATGCTAAATACATGTAGTGCATGTACTTGTAACATTTTTCAGTGTACTTCAAGTTGTATCTGCTAATGCATAGGTCAAGCCATGCAACTTGAGCCATTTGCTTGACCAAAGTACCTGCACTTGGTAGCAAACAAAAAAAACAAAAAACAAAAACAAACAAAAAAAAAAAACAAAGAAAACAACAACACACACACACACACACAAAAAAGGCATAGTACCACATCCAAAACTTGATAAGAAGAGATGAGGAATTTGAATGAACAAAAAGTTTCTGCTTGCTTGAAACAATATAATAAAAGACAGGGACTGTCTTTTATGCCATGACATGTATCAAAACTACTAAATGTGAACTCAATCTGTATGCATGTAAGAAGGCTTATATTGTACATGTATGTAGCCCTTGCACCGTAAAATTTTAATAGGGCACTCGGAAAAGTTAAAGCTTGAATATATCCATTGTGCTGTATTTGCTGATGTACAAAGAGATGCCGCTATAAGTCACATATACAGTCATAAATTTATCCTTTCATTAATCATAGGTGTTAATACCCAAATATTTGAAATTGGAAGGTGCATGAAAACTAAGAAAAAGGGCCATTTTCCCTCAAAATCATCTCATTTTAACAACTTTTGGAGTCTCCAAATCCATAGACTCCTGCCAAAATCAGAAGATTTGACAGGTATTATATATGGAACTTAAAGTAACAGGCATCATTTTGTTCTTTTGTCTTTGTTTTAAACTTGTAAAATGGATTACTTTATTCTTTTCCTGATAAACTCACCTGCACTGGTGAACTCAGTGAGCAATGGTTTCTTTGTTTCGGGTTTACCACTTGAATTAACATCCAAATTTGACCTCCATCTCTCTGAAAATTTCGTCCTTTTTTCTTTGGGGAAATATGCACCATGCCACAAAGCTTTCATCATGTAGTCTATGTTGATTAATATTTGTCCGACCCTGGTATCCTGGTAAGCCAAGGGCAACTGACAAGTTGTACTCTGGTCATAATTTGCTTCAAGTGCTATGTTAGGAATCTGATTCAAGACATAGATTCCGTAAGTAAGTTCTCTAACTATTTGATGAACTTCTCGGAAGTCTAATGGTGGTATACCCTCTTCTTCAGGCATAAGAATATGAAATGTGTTCCCATTTATCATCTTCATGTGTGATATTAAGCCTGCTGCTGGTTCAGTGGGCACTTTGAAATCATCAGTGGATAACATCCAATGTGAAAAGGTATATGCCAGTAACTCCTGGCAATCATAACGCTCAAACTTCTCGAAGTAGTTTGCAGCATTTCGGACCAGTTGGGAAGAGTTGTACTGTTCTTCTGCACTTCCACTCTCCCCTGCCATGGTTGTGATTAGTACACACTCTGACACCTAAAATAACAAAATAATTTGATCAGTTCCTTGTAACATACATGTATGTTTTTGTCAGGACATGTAAAATATATAATTAGAAAGCCATTGTTTTTATTTCCAACAAACTCTGTGTTATCTATGGTAATATATGCTGTGATAACTGAAGCTAACTGTTGACATATATATGTTTCATTAAAAAAACATCAAGAATACATCATTTATATAAGCCAACATGTTGTTTTCTATATTAGTGCTCAAACGCTACTATGTTACTGGTGAAAATGGTTTCCTCCAGACAGATGGCCATGAAGATGGATGGCTTCTCATATTGTTCCACTGTTCACAGTCTGGTAGGCTTCATTATTATTTGAAACTATCCTGGCTAAAAGTCCAAATAAATCATACAAACTTGTTGCCTTTTTTCCTGGGCCAGTTCCAATTCACTAGTAAGGTTAGAAAAAGTTGTGTCAAAACGATGATGATTAAAAATCGTGTTTCAGGAGGAAACTTTGTGTTTCAGACCATGGGTTACCATTAATAAAAAAAAAAAAATTACAGAGGGGGAAGTCACCTGGGGTTAGCCTAATCAAATGCATACACTTTACTGTAGAAAACTGATCTTTGACAAATTACATACAACTGTCAGCCATGAAAAGTTTGCTCTATGTCCATTATGATTCATTTTATTAAGCTCAACACCCTCCCACCCACCCCCAAAAAGTTAAAACAACATTAAATTTCAAAGCTTTACTCTGTTGGACCCAAGCTTAATTGGCTTAAATTGCTGTTGTTGACCATCATATCCCTTATTAACTGAAAACAATCACAACACAATTTGAGAATGTCAATGGCTGGTGAAGTTGCTTCACATTGGGTAAACAATGCCATCTGTGAGTGTGAGTGATTGCACCACTGTGCCTCTGACAGGCTCTGAAATGTCCCCTTCTGCTTACTATTATTACAGTGTCTGTGCACCATACATTACAATAAGAATATTAAAACAAAAGTGACTTATCTGGGTACTAATTTAGTACCTGAAAGGCTTTATATTTGTTCGCGAATTGAGAATAAAATGTGATTAACTCCGTGATTATGTGGGCACATAGACAAGAACAGTAGTCCCTCTTTCAGACTTTCAGTCAGAAAGTCACTCTCAAGTCAATCCAAGGCCCACGGCCAAGATGCACTTGGTGCTGACACAGTGACAGCACTGATGTTGCATCGTGAGACACCGCTTGAGCCTTGATCCTGGAGTATGACCACTTTTTGCACCGTACACGAGGTTATTACGGTAATCAAACAAAAGCCGTGCCCAATTTCATTTAGCTTGTTAATTGTTAGGTCACAAAGAATTGTGTTCATGATGGGTCAGCCAAATCAATTAAAACATTTGATCTGTTTCAGTCAAAACGTAAGACTGAACCACACCCGGGTTCTGTAACTCAATCAGTGACAGTGGTGACACGCATGTCGCATGGCACCGTATCGAGGGACGCACTGCATACAGCCCACAGCCACGCCGTTGTCACGGCACTTACCGGCTTCTTTCCCAGCAGTAACTCGCTCGCTCAGCCTCCCTACATCAGAAGTTCATTGTAGTTAGTCACGATCGCAGGGAATAAGGCATTAACTATTCATTGGAAACTGAAAACTGGTAGCGAATATCATAGAAACAGTCAATATTTATGTTATGCAGATTGACTGAGTGGCTCTGTATGTCAAATTCAGTGGGATTGGATTTTAGTTTGAAGCCTCATTTGTAAAAGTCTATTTGATTGGCCTAAATTTTCTCGCTCCATTTAATCGAGACTGACTTGATTGATACGAGACTTCCGGTAGCAGACAGCAAATGCTGAACAGGTGCTTGTCAAAAGTTGCGATGTTTCCGCCAGAATTTTCTTCATGACATTAGAACAATTTTGTTATCGTAAGTATATTGTCAAGACAACCCTAAAAAAGTGCGAGCAATAACGTCTAGGGTTGCGTCGAGAGGTCACTGAGACCAGACAGCGGTCAGTGCCCTCAGCATGCTTGCTCAGTCATTTGACATTTCAATTTTCATTTGTACATTAATCAGGGTATTGGCTTTTTCATTGACATGTCTGGTGAACATAACCTGCCGATTCTTGCTCTCACCTGGCGTTTGCGTTGCTCAGTCAATCAGAAGGTGTTAACAACTGCCTACATCCACACATTGCTAGGGCTAGGCGACGGCACCCTGTTGCAACTTTTGTAAAACGTGCATTAAAAAAAAAAAAAGAAAAACTTTTCAGAGTGAACTTCGTCTTCAGACCCACAGTCCACACCCTTAATCTAACTGGAAATCCTAGAATTTAAGTAAAGATCTTTCTTTTATATTCATATTTAAAGTTTGGAACTTTGTTGGACATAAAGTGATGCCAGGTGTCATGTTGTTTCTCCAAGAGGTGTTCTTAACTTGTTTTCCACTATCAAGCCAAAATATGTCTTTCTATTCTAGTTACAACATTATTGAAAATTCAGCACCTTGCATTCCTAGGCTAGGTGTCATATTTTATGTGCACTCGCCAATTATGTTACTTCGGCGCAGACATCATTACTCCAGTGGAATGTTTTGGGAAGCAGACACTGACAAAAATGGCAGCAAACTCTTGTTGAAAGCGTGAGCTCATGTTAAAGCTAATAAAATTTGCACAGAGGCCTATGCATGCCATTAGAAACACATGGAAATGCCCCCAAGTTTGGATACTGAGTTATAAGTGTTTCAAATTAAAGATCTGAGGAAGTTAATTATACCATGATGTAATAACGGAAAATGGGATATAATGAAAGGTTGAATACATGATTATATATGACTCCTTTATATTTATGTATTTGACACCCGACAATTGGGCACACCCCAGTATATCACCTGCTGTAAATTGGAGATGTGGGAAGTTGTAATTTAACTTACAAATAAATGAATCAGAATCAAAGAAAATTTTTATCTAGCTGGATCTGAGCTCGGACGTGACACTGAGACCAAGATTCTAGAACATATTATGGTTGATGTACCCACAGGGGCTTGGCTGGTGATGACGAATGCTGAGCAATAGCTGTCAGGAATTGCTAAAGTGTTTTTTTTTCATCAGCAGGGTATGTTTCCATGTAGGGTGTTCAATGTGGTGAGGTAGTAACTCCATCACCCTTACAGACCTTGTTACAACTGCCTGAGACAGAGTCTCTGGCAGAGATTAAACTCATTACTTACATACCAAGTCATGACAAAATTTGCCGTTCAGGAAGTACAAAAACAAGAAATAAAAAATGAAAGTAGCCCTATGCACATCAAAATCTGTCCAGTTTTTGGAAAGGGGAGCTTTGTGTGCTGAAGCTGACTAGTCAAGTAGCACAGTGGTAATTGACTGCTATCCAGCATCACAGAATGGTGAAAATGTGTAGTCACCCCATGAACACAAAGGCCTCTCTGGATTGTTAGTTGTTACATGTATCACCCTTACCAATGGGTGTTAACCTCTGTGAAATAAGTGCATGTGCACCTTGTGTTTTGATCCCAAACCCAATGATCCCATGCTATACCCACAATAACTGCTGTATTTAATTCTAATTGTAATGCAACGCTGGTGGGTAGAGATGTATGTCAGACTCAGTAAACCTAAATGCTTGAATTTTACTTTATCAATGGACAAATGCAGATCATCCTTCGTGTCAGTTTAAACACACAATCAGAGAGGCAGTTTCAATATGAACACATGGCTAGATGAAAGGAGCAAACCAGAAGTCAGAGTATTTTACCACACATACATGTACGCTTCTGTGATTACATGATTATCATTTACATCTACACGTATTGCGTAAAGTCACCCTTCACATGCTGTATTGTACACTTTTAGGGGCAAAATGAGGGTGCTGCTACTAGCTGCTGGATTTGGGACCAGGCTTGAGAGAGATCTACGTAATGACACCAGTGGCAAATACAAACATCTTTTGGGTATACCAAAGCCACTGCTGCCCATAGGTTCATTGCCTCTCTTGTCGCACTGGATGAAAATCTTATTGGAGATGCCCACAGTAGATCAAATTTATGTTGTGGTAAGTGACAGCAAAACATGTATGCTGATTCCTATGGATGATTTTGCATGCTGTCACAACTTTTAAAGCCTGATACATTTATTCAAGTCCCATTATCTGTGTTGCCTTTTCAGCTCAGCTGACGAAAGGTAGCGGAACATATGTCATCTCTCTTACATCTGTCCTTCCCTTAAATTTTTTCTTGCAAATGAAGTACAGTGCACAGTTTTAAAGTCAGGACCATGAAACTTGCAGGACTTTCCAAGTGCATACAAATCTAAGATGAATTAGAAATTGACAGAGACACCTACATTATTATAAAATATATGGATCAAAGTGTGAAATTATATTGAATACTTTGGCATCTTGAATTTTTGGTGGATCTTTGGGAAACTTTAATAGGGGGATTGTGGAGAAAGTCAAAGTCCTCATTTGATATGATACTTCTGGTGCCACTAAAACAGGTTGATGGAAATTATGAACAAAATATGTCAAATGATTTAAAATTATATATATATCTAACAAAATAATTTAGCTTGACATGCTGAACTTATAGGACGTGTAGATAATTGCAGGCACTAATTTAGTCTATAATATATGTGGCCTTGACTTATTTATTCCAGGTCACTGGAGCTGTATCTTTGAAATCGAGGTGACTTGGCAAGAATGTACATGTATATAGTTTTTAAGTTGGTCACTGACAACTTCCAGTAATTACCAAGTGTACAAAAATGTAGGTTACGTTCAATATTGGTGGCACCACCTAGGATATTATATTATACATTGTATGTGAGTCAAAATGTGAAAAATCTTGTGAGGACTCTAGCGTCTTTTTAATTTTTGGTAGACCTTTATGAAACTTATTCGGCAGGGTGCGAAAATTCCTATGTCCTGTTGTCAGGGACAAGTAAAATTTGATGCAGGACAAGTGAAAATTCAGTAAAATAACATGTAAATGATAGGGGCACGTGTCCTTGATCAAGTACACCCATGATGGAATTTTCTTGCCCAATTGGGGTTGTGGAGGAAGCCATTTTATTAATGTGGTCCCGTTATCCAGATGGTCATATAAGCAGGTTCCAGCTCATGTGTCTCAATTCGTCTATTTAGTGATACATAAATGCAAAGCAATTGGCCAATGGACCTTTTGTCTATGTATTGTACTTGCACATATCTGATAACTGGTAATTGTACACATGTGTTTTGAAAGCACTGCCTAGAACTAATAAACTTCAAATGCTACATATCCACTTATAATTCCATGTTCACTTCATAAGCCACAATAATGGCCTCTCCAGAATGTGCCCTACTTGTCCCAAAAGCACCACAAAATCACATTGAGTGATCCTACGGACAAAAAACAGGCACCAGGCATTTCATAACACTGGTATTGCACACCCAAAAGTTAGAATGACATTTCTATCTATTATGCTTTTAAAGATGTTAAGAATACAAATTTTGAAATACATGTACTTTTGATTAGTGTAATCTAAAATTCAGGAGTTTTTATTTAATGTCTGGTAGATATACATGTATCAATAACATGGAAGTTGGAATGGTCTATCTTTACATGTATGATACAGTTAAAGACACTTGATAATCTATAAAATTTAAAATATTCTGTATTAGCATAGATTTGAATATTTCAAATTATTATATTCCACATTTATGAGTTGCAAAGCAGTAAATCACATGTGGAACTTGGAATGGCATATCTTTGTCTTATATATTAAAAATATCGAAAGTTTAAATTTGCCCTTATTGGTATAATTCAAAATGTTACAACATTGTTCAATATGCATCAGAGGTGCAGTAACATAATTTTTATTTGATGGTAATAGGCAAAAACTACAGATTGAAAGTGAAGCATGGAAATCTGTAGAAACAAGAACATGTAATTGATAATGTTATGTTGTTGATGTAAAATGTAGCTCTGCACAATTAACCAACATATATCATGCCACATGTGTGCATACTTCCTTGTTCTAATTATATATATATTCATACATTCACACATTTGTAGGTAAATGAGGTAAATAAGGTTGCTTTCGAAACATGGGCCAAAGAGTGGCAAACGGTGCATTTGGTGTCATCTGGGGCAACATCAAATGAGGTGGGTGTCTAATCAGATCAGAACTTGCACATAGGGGTGACTCGTTTGTAAATTTAAAAGTAGACAAAGCCTGTCTTAAAAAGACAACCTCTGGCATAACAGAATTGTGGCCTCACAATACAGGTCATATGAGATAGGAGGTATTAGTTATAAGAAAATGACCAAAGTATCCTGAAAACCAAAATCTTTCAAGACCGACAAGACTGTATGTAAGTGTTTATGTACTCAAAATACAAAGGAGGAAATTTGAGTGGCTTCAATGTATTTATTAGTGGGTTTTTTTTTTTTTTTTTTTTTTTTTTTTTTTTTTTTAATACTGTAAATCAGCTGAACAATTTATTTGAAAATGTATATATTAAAAAGGTACTCGATTTAAAACTAGTACGTATGGTCTGTGTACTTGAGATCTTGTTCCTACAGTTACTTTAGTGTTACATTTTCAGGCACATGTTTTGTCTTTCACCGATGACATGACATTCTAGCGAGATGCATAATTTGCTTGCTGATCATAAGATAGCAATGTTGTTCCTGCTTTGTAAGTGGACAACCTCACAATGCAGTATTGCCATTACAGTGGTTCCCCTCTAATAGGACCCCCCTCAACAGTCCACCCTCTTTATAAAGACCACTTCTCCATGCCACAAAGTGGTATTTTCATTGTATTGTCCCTCTCAAGTGAGGTCACCCCTCTAATGTGGCCACTTTTTGGTTGCATTTGGGGTGGCCATTTTTCGAGGAGGACCACTGTAATGATAGCTACCTTAAGGTGTATATTAAAGTTTGTATGGTAACGTGGTGATATGGGTATATCCTAGATCCCTAATTTGCAGTGCTGTTTATTGTGGGTCATGGTAACCATGGTAACCTTGCCATTGTTACAGTGATCAGATGTCAACAAATGAACACAAAAGTGAAATATATGATTTGGTAATTGTGAAGGGAGAATGGTCCCCATCTGAGTAGGCTTCTTACATCATAAGCCATGATTTCTCTTCTTAGTCCATTCTTTGGCCACCTTCAAAATTAACAAACAAAATTTTGATATCGTCTGGGGGCCTAAAATGCAGGAAATAGAACATTTTGTTCGCGTGCATTTTCATGTGCGTGGTTCTGTGTATTTAACCAGTAAAGTACAGAGAAAATCAAAGCTGTGATTTCTTAAATCATGGTTGTAATGCCAGTTTCAACCACTCTTGCATAGTAAGCCTAGGCTATGCACATAATACATGTACATGGAATAACCTCCTTGCATAATGCATATATTCCATCAGTTTGGTATTAATATTCAGCAAAATTCTCTTCACATAATGACATGGTTACCTTTCTTTCACATTTTAGTTGACACTATAGGGGTTGCCACCAGTATATCATCTGTTGGACCAAGATTTGTCTCCCTCAGAATTTCCCGTTGTACATTTCTTGAAAGTATGTGTAAAATTACAGGCAATATGTGCAGCTTGAACTATTTACACTTTACCAATCCTATCTTAATCATGGTGACCTTGAAAAAGACAAGGGCATCCATATAGTATAACATTTAAGTTCTGAGTTATTATGCCAGTACGAGTGGCAGGAACTTTATCAGTGTACTTTCCAGGCTCAGACCCAGCCCTGGGTCATAAAGGTAAAAGGCAAGCAAGTCACGGCTCAGCCAACCATGCAGCCCAAAATGGTAAAGAAATGTTGTCAAGAAGCTTGTGACATAACAAGTCATGTCACTGACATAACTGTATGTGAGCCTACAATTCAGCAAAGCAAGTCTGACATGAGTTTGTTTGAATTTATATTTTACTCCTTTCATAATTACCTAAAGCATCCACTCCATGAAATTCTTGTACTATTTTATTTGCAGACACGTCCAGGTGCTGTGAAATGCATGGAAATTGCTGTGAAGCATTTCAAGATAGTGGATGATTTGATGGTAATAGGGGGGTAAGATATTACATGTATTGTACAGTTTCAAATACTGGTACATATCTGAAAAAAAGTTTTGAGACTGGTGTGTATGAAATGTCTTTACAGGTATCTTTCTATAGTGAATCATATATTTACACCAAACTAAAAGTAAGTTTTATCTAATAATTTATTTGTTTGTTTTTATCTATCAGTTTGTCTGTCTTTCCATATATATATATATATATATATATAAAACTTTATTTTGAGAGGGTGACCCAGTTAGCACTAATAAGTACTAATCTACTCCAGGTAGAAGGTACTTACAAAAGTATACCTAGGCCTGGTAATGTGAACATTCATATTTCAAGATGAAAGTGAATACAATGTACAATAACTAATACATATACTAATATCATTTCTTTCTAAATTACATTTACTAATTAATCGTTACATATTTTAATTCAATTATTTGTTTGTTTTTGTTTTGTTTTTTGTCAATAAAATTGTGTGATCTGTCAAGGCTATGTAGTATTGCTACATCCTTTGTGTTAGTTGTGACAAGCACAGTACAAAGCTGTTTCCAGCCTGGCAGCTTCCTCAAGGGATTAAGGTGGCTTGACTGATTGAATTAAAAGCCTTTCCACCTTAAATCAAATAAAACTGGCTGTTTGGCAAATGTTGTCTGCTTCAGTGTTATATTATTTGGTAATGAATAAAAAACAATTTCAAAGGAAATTGAAATGAGACCGACGAGCACACTATCCCACAAGTCACCTGCCTTCCTTTACATGACGAGGCATTTGTTGACTACTTGGCATCCAAACCATGTACGGGTAAAATAATGTCGGATTTAACATAGAAGGAAGAATGAAGGGTTGAATGACAAGGTCCAAGAAAGGCTTCTCAGTGCTGGTTCTGACAGGTGTGGAACTAAAAAAAAAATTGTTGAGAAGTCAAGTGTGACAATATGCGTGTGTCCATCCTTCTTCTTGATGCTACAGTTGAAAGCAAACATTGTCATTTCCTTACAGCTGCATGGCCACATGTAGCTATCATCCAATGTGTTTGGTTTGGTGACTTTTCAAAATTGCTGAAAGCAGACCCAGCTTGCATGGCTTGCATCTTGTTCACGACATTCAGTTAGTGCGGTCACTGAGTATAAATTTTCATGTGGTCGTAGAATCAGTCATGGTCATGTGATGCAATTGTAGTAATCTGATTGGCTTCTTCAATTAAGATTTGTAATCATAGTCAAGATCACAGGGAAAATGCACTAACATGATAATTTTAGTTTTAACCCTTATAAATTAAGACTGAGTTCCAGACTGGATGACCAGCTTTCCTTGGCATGCTATCTTCATAGGTCTTATCTTGCAGGAATATTATTCCTCTAAGGTCTTCATTTAGTGTTGAAATTAAGTCAAAAACATCAAAGCACACATTTGACGACAGGCAGGTTTTGTCCATTATGGGGCAAAAGTTAAACATAGATTAAAAATCTGGTTGATCTGGGAATGCATCAATATTTACAGCCAAATACTCCCTCACAAGTGACAATTCTCATCATATTTATGCCTGTATCATGTACATGTATACATGGATTCCTGGTATTTAAAGTGTACATGCAGTCTTTTCCTTCTGTAGTGGTGCTGAGACTAGGAAATACTGAGAGTACTTCGCAAGTCTCAGATTGTTGTTAATCTCACATTGATACACTGTTAATACATTTTCTTTAACAAACTACTGTATTATTCATTTTACTTCTTTTACCACACATTGCAAGTACATGTCCTTAACAGATAGCCATACAAAGGTTTCCCTTCAAACCACCTTTTCTGTACATGGATTTATTTAGTGTTAACAGCATGGTATATTAACAAGAATTAAAGACTGGTGCATTTCTTCTGCTTGTCAATTATATTTGATGAAGTGTAGAATTGCATTTGGTGTTGAGTTGGCATATATATTTATAGTGTTTAAATATGAAAACCAATGTTCTTCAGTTTTCGTGTTAACTCCATAGTATATTAACAAGGATAAAGACTGGCACATTTCTTCTGCTTGCGTGTTGTATTTGATTAAGTGTAGAATTGCATTTGGTGTTGAGTTGTTTACACTGTTTAGCTACAAAAACCGATGTTCTTCAGTTTTTCAAGAAGTGACAGGACGGACTGTCCATGTAATTGGTCATTTCAAACACAATCCTCACAAACCTGTAGTCAAGTAGGAGTAACATACTTGTGCTCCATTGATGTGTGAATTACATTGCGTTTTGTTTTCAGTGATACTTTATTTTATGAAGACTTCAGCCTGAAAGACATGATTGGTCAATTTGGAAACTTTCAGAAGTTGGCTGCTGGAGCAAGCACGGTTGTATACCTGACGTGCAAGGATGAAGGTCAGTAAAGAGCACCATCTTGAAACTACAAACAATTTTGAGTGCACAGAGGTTCCAAAACTAACAGATTTTCAGGAGATCTCCTGAAGTTTAACTCATTTCTTTGAAGTCTCCCGATCTCCCTAATTATCAACCTTTGCCGTCACTCAGATTAAGCTGAAACATGGTGGATATGATCCTTGTAGAAGGGTCAAACAAAGTTGTTCACTATGTGGGAATGCTGCGGATTCCTGATTTTTTACGATTTTTTTCAATTCGGGTACTTATCGGTCAATGCAGCTTTCCTATTGATTACTATGGAAGTCAATGAGCATTCTAATGCTAATTCACATTTTCGACTTCTTCTCCAAAACCATCATCCAGATTAACTTCAAACTTGGTTGGGATGTACATTGGGTGGGTGTCTACCAGGATTATCCAAATGGTCATGTTCCAATGAATTTGGGATTTTTTATATGATTTTTTTTTTTTTTTAATATTTACAAAAGTTTCAATAGGAAAGTTTAACATGGGAATTTCTTGTAATGGTTATAACTTAGATAATTTAGGCCAGATTTACTTCAAACTTGGTGGGGATGTGTCTTGGGTGGATCTGTACCAAGTTTGTCCAAACGGTCACGTTCTATTGATTTTTGGAATTTTTATGAATATTTTTGTTTTTTGGGGGGCAAACCTTAAAAACTCTTCACCTCTGAAACTGCTCACCCAATTGTTTTGATATCGTACATAGACACTCCCAGGGACACATAGTTCCCAATTTGTTCACCAGGTGGCGCTGCAATTTTTTCGATTTTTTTTTTTTTTTTTTTATGAATTTTTTATATGGTTTTGCTATTTTTCACTTGTTCTCAGAACCGTCACTGAGATTAAGCTGAAATGTGATGGATATGTTCTAGTGGAAGGGTCAAACTAAGTTGTTTTCTAGGTGGCACTGCTTTAGATTCCTGATTTTTAAGTATTTTCAACTCGTGTACTTATCGGTCAATGCAGCTTTCCTATTGATTACTATGCAAGTCAATGGGCATTATAATGCTAATTCACAGGACAACGGACACGAAATTTACTGTTTACTTGATAACTTGAGATCTGTTTTGAGTTAGTACTGTGATGCTGCACATGTTAATGTTTTTGTATGAAGGTCATGCTCAGACAGTACATGAATGACTTTGTTTCTGGGGTCACAGTGCAACATACATGAATTTTGCTCTTCATTATAACTTGAGAACTACTTGAACCTTGATGTTGCACATATTAGTGTTCTTTTATAATGGTCAGACTTACTCAGAACATGGGTGACCTTGATCCTTTCCCAAGTTCATAGAGCTGCAAGTGTGAT
This sequence comes from Hermodice carunculata, assembly GCA_964020975.1. NCBI lineage: Eukaryota > Metazoa > Annelida > Polychaeta > Eunicida > Amphinomidae > Hermodice > Hermodice carunculata. Next base: position 37,742,782 of record OZ026612.1, read on the forward strand.
GAATGTCAAGATCAGCTGAGCATGGGCTGTTCACACAGCCCTCGTTTAGTTCTTTTTTGGGGCAAATCTTAAAAATCGCAAAAGTATACATATCAGCTGAGCACAGGACTGTCACAGTCCTCTTGTTTTTTAAATTTAAAACCACCAGAATGCACCATCTTAACTGTGTATTGTGTCAGGAGGAGTGCACGCCCCCTCCAGAGCCCCCCACTTCCACCCCCAATCCTCTACGCAATATCCTGAATTCCTACTGATAAATCAAGTACATCTCCTGAATTGGGAGATAATAACTTGGAACCTCTTGAGTGCAACCAAAACAAAAGTAACATAAGCAGATTGTGATTTCTTGCAAATTCAACCAAGTGCCACTTTACCATCATAATCCTGGGTAAAAAACACTTTTTGGTCGTTTATGATTAGAACAAAATTTTGTGAAAACAGCAACTCAAGCCACCAGTTGTACTTCATGATTATGTATTAGGTGTTTCTAATGTATATCATTGGTTAGATGTTTGTGGATAGTTACAGGTAAAAACATCTTATTCATCCTTTGTGTCACCTTTACTTTGCAGAAGTCCATAAGTATGGAATCATAGAGACAACTAGTGATGGCAGAATCGTGGGATTTTTGGAGAAGCCGCAGCCATCAGAAACAACCTCCAGAAAAAAGGTTAGAACTCAAAAACAATAATCTGTAACCATGTGATAGGATAAATTTACTGGAAACTAACAAACTGTATATTGTAGTTCCCTGTTATTCTTTGGGACATACCATGTACAATGTACCATAATTGTGAATTTTGGGAACCAATTTAGCTATTTTACACACACAATTGTAACTTGATATTATGTGCATTAAACATAAGCCATTTGCATAAAGTAAACTTGATCAAGACAAAGCACAGTCTCTTGGTTTCTCAACTGTCATAATGCAGGAGTCCTTTTGTTTATTTCAGTGTCCATGTTTTTACATGCTGTCCAAGGAAAGTCTTCCATTTCTAACAACATTTTTAGAAGAGAAGAAGGTCAGTTGCTTACATATTTCTTGTCTTTGTTGACTGGCCTTTGTAACCCTGGGCAGAAGTTGATGAAACACCTTACATTTACACCTGTCTGGCATGATCTGAGCCAACAAGAAATTTAAAGTCAGAGGAAATTGGGCTGGTGCTCATAAGTTAGATATTTCTCTTGCAGAGAAATAAAATTCACAAAATAAACTGGGCTCTTACACATCTTTAGGACAAGTACAAAATTTGTGATGCTTGCCCACGGGGCCACAGAGGTCGACATTAAGATATATTATTATTTTTTTCAGCACAAGCTTTACGTAGAAACCACGGCAGATGTAGGGAGTTAATAAACAGGCCACTAGCATTCTTTTCAGCTGTTCCTGATGAGATTCACAGAGCATCGAAACTAGTCAAACTTGCCTCCTACTGTCCACAGCTACTTTCCCAGTCGTCAGCTCAAGATTTTATTTTTGTTCTGGTCTATTGAGCAATTGTAACAAATCCCAGTATTAACTTTCTCGTTGGCCTTATCATTAATTCATTTGTACCAGTCTAAAATTGACAGGTTTGGCAATTGTTAATGTCAAGTACTGGGTTAGTGATGACATAAACATTGAATTCATATGCAAGATAAGTTGCTTGAAAATACTCCGGTACATATAAATTTAGACTCAACAATAGTTACATTATTTCAGATGAACTGCTGCTTCACAAAATCAGAGAACCTGAAACTTATAAGAGCACTTATCACTTGAGATAACTGCATGTATGTCATATGTTATATATCAAAAACAAGGATTTTACAATGCCCCCCCCCAAAAAAAATGCATCTGCAAACATTCAAGAAATAACCTTGTAGGGTATTTTGCCAAAGGGCAGCGCTTGACAACAGATCAGGCAATGTTTGCACAGTGGCAATATAAATATACAAATGCACGTAGAGCATCCTTGTAGGAATTATCTCATACTACCATCTCACCTGCAGACAATAAAAGCCAGAAAATCTGTTCAAGCATACAATGCAACATTGTGTTTTTGGAGACACTTCTGCATGGTTTTGTTGACAGTTCCATCATTTTCATCTTCGTGTCAAAAAAGTGTACACATCTTATCCTGGATACTAGGATAAATGATTTGAAAATTCATCAAATCCACAAGTGTTTTTCTTTCCTCCAGCCGTATCATATGCTCTGCAATCAAAATTAAAATATCACATGGTAGTCATGTCTAATTGCATTATGACAAAGGAAACACTTTCACTTTTGTGGGTATTACGTGCTGGAAGATGCTCTCATGTTATTTTCTTTACAGGATGAGCCACTGGAAGCAAGAGATGCAACAGGCAACTTTTTGGCATATTTGTATTCAAGGTATGGGAATTCAGTTTCAAGCAACAGGTAATATAATTAGGCACAGGTGGTACTGAAAAGTTCAGGATGTTTATCAAAGTAGCTACCATATTGACAAGCTTTAGAGAGTCAAGTTGAGTAAAGGGGACTTGAAAAAATTCAACCACTTAAGTAATGCTGACATATACTGGTAAAGGTCAAAATACATGTAACTGTTCAAGTCATAGATACAGAATGTATAACAGAAATGCAGATGCAAATGATAAACACTGAAATGTAGATAAAAAATGAATGTAACAGTAATGTTTGTTTTGCAGGCATTGGAATCATTTGGGGCCAGCAGTATTTGATTTGCTGCCCAACAGTGGTCATTTGCACGGGACAGCGAAGCAGAGGGTGCAAAAGATCACTGGACGGCTGCAAATCAAATACCAAGGGCCATACAATATCCCAAGGACATAAAAACAAACATTATTACTATAATTATTTAGTTATAGTATTTTTCAAGCCAATTATCATTTAATGCATACAATGTATTAATATGTAAATACATGTATAGGCTCTATATATAGTCAACCTGACCATTTATGCCCGCAAAATGGATGCAAATGTCATTTGCAGCCCGTACCCTCGCCATTTGTGCCCTATGTTATGGTGTTAATGTGTAGTTAATGTCCTATAAATGAATAATAAGAAAGAATAACAACTTTAAATTTATAACAACTGTAATCAATCAGAGAATTGGTTCCTGGAGCAACTTGTTAATATTAATCTGGTTAGTTTAGTATTCAATGTACTGCTAACAGAAATGTGTATACCTGTAACTTAAATCCTTAAAGAAATTTAATATGCTGGCTAATTCATTTGATAAAATCCACAAAAATTTGATGTATCTGTGCTTTTATACCAGTGCAATCTAACAATCATGAACAAACACATGTGGAATAAACGTATGATACACTTTCAGATGTCCCATCTTTGCAAGTCAAGTGTCAGGGCGCTTTGACGTAGGAGGCTTGGATACCTATATTGAGTGTAATGAGTACTTCCAGCATCTGAAAAGTTGATGGAGAGTGGGAATTTCGCAATGTTAATATGGATGGAAGTGGTCATGTTGACAGCTAAATCTTGACCATGTAAAACCTGGGACTTGATCAGTTGAGGGGCTTATTCATTATCTGGATGCGTATCCGGTTTTGATTGAAGTGGACACAAAGTGAGATATTTGGAAATGATTTGTCAGGATTCCTGACTCCTTGTTGATTCTGATGGTGTTATATTGCAGGTGGTGGTGGTTGCAGGTCAAATTTAGAAAAAGACGGTAAATAGTCTAGAACAGGTGCTCTTGTGAATGTGGTGCAAAAGACAAATTACTTATTTACCATATTGATTAGCATTCATCGTGAACATGTACAAATGAGAAATGTGTTCAAATTACCAAGAATTTGCAAGCAATTTTCAGGTTGTGCAGCAAGTTTACGCTGTGCATGTGATGTTTCTTGAAAGGTGGTCTCGATTAAAAATTTCACTATTTTTCGAAATCGTACATTTAGACATCAATGGATCATCATAGATCGAAGAAGTCAACTCAAGTGTGTATGCTTTACAAAGCTGTGAGCTATGCTCAATTTGAAATAGGTGTGTCATATTAATGTTCAGAAAATTGATATATGCAAGTAGTGTTTTTACCAGCAAAATTAAAGTATATTTTGTATACACTTACATAGCTCTCTATATCCAAAGCCAGCTGTGATAATAACACAACAATTCCTGCAAATACCTTTTTCTGCCCAGTTGTTATACTTCCCAGCAGTGACACAACTACTGCTACAGGTACCATACGAGTGGAAATATTCCCGAGTGGAAAGTTACCCAGTTTTGTTCCAAAAGAAGACTTCATGGTTTTTATTTTCACTATGTGGCATTTTCCTTAATTGTATTCCATGTTATATACATAATTTGCCGGCTTTTATTTTCCCAAGGGGCTCTATTTGGGAAAATTTGGGAAATTAAATACCTCGGTAATATTACCACTCATACAGTAACAATGGATCAAAGTACTGCAGTTGTCAGCAAATCTTATAAATGCACACACACACACGCACACGCACACGCACACACACACACACACACACACACACACAGAGGTGTTGCTCATAAATTGCAATGAAACAAATATGATGGTGGACTGTCCCCTACATATTCAGGTACCCAGTGAGGGTTGAAACAAAATCAAAAGTCAAAATCACAATTGCAAAAATGGTCAACTTGGAAAGTATGTACACGTACATTTTAAAAATCTACATGTGCAGCTGTTCGTAGAGTGGTCGGTCTTTTGAGAGACCATCCCTTATGCAGGTCAAAAAGTGGTCACATAAAATAGGTGGTTGCTCATTGGAGGTAAAACAAAGCGGAAAAGGTTAATTAAGGGACCTGGTAACTATGGTCTTAAAAGACAAGTGGTCTGTCAATGGAATGGTCTCTCGAAAGAAGGACTACTGTGATGTGCAAATAACTCAAGGCGGGTCTAGGTCATGGTTATTTGGCCAGCTGGTGAAATACAATCACACAGAAATATGTTTTCATGCAACTCCACTTCGACTACACCTTCATTTTCTCTTTTGGTGTCTGAAGGATTGTTTCCTTATATAACTTGACCTGATTTGCATATGACATTATGGGGAAAAGGCAAGGGTGAATTGGCTACTTTATCCTAAACACTGAGCATGCTGAAATACATCTTTCCCCAAGAAGTTCATTTTGTCAGCACAGATTTACACCAAACTCTTTCGGTTCTATGGGTAAATTTCTTTACACAACATTTACTAATTTGTACACATGATTTCTATGGACTTGGGGTGGAATTCTTTTGGCCACGTAAATTTACACAGTGCAATGCATCTTTGCTACACCAAGCTGTTAGAAAAGTTTTCATTCAAAGACTGCTGGGGAGTAATAATTGCTCTATGATCACAGACAAGTTTATTTTTAGTTACAATATATATGCAGCAGTTTAGTTGCCAAGATTTCTATAGATTGGTATGTGCATCACTATATATCTGAAATTACTTTGGGAGCTGGTGAATTAAAAGATTAAAATTGAACAAACATGTTTTGTGGTCTGTATTCGCGCCTGTTTAGTTAGCACGACTTGCCAGGTTTGCTTTCAGTAGATTAAATGAAAAACCCAATATAGAAGTCAAATTTATATGCATTCCACTGGATACATGACCCAACCAATGTAGACACTGGAACTTGTCTGTGAGCAAACTAACTTGCCGTGAACAGCAGGGCAATCACTAATTTCGCCTCCTGTGACCATCACAATTTGGAGAGTACTGCAATCAGTCCCAATCCAATCAATGGGCACTGTAGTCAGATCTGTGGGCCACAGAGCATTGCCTGCTGTTGGATCAGACCACAGCACTGTCACAATCTGCCTGCGAAACAAATTTCCTTAGTTGAAATGTATAACATAGACACTGTGTTTTTTGTTTTGTTTTTTAATGAGGCAATAATTTTATGTTAATGAGTGTTGCCAACTATGACAATTTTTTTCTGCTGCCACTGCCACTGAGTTACAATGCACACACAAATTTGTCACACGAGGGGGAAAAATTTCACAACAAAACCTGTATAATATACTCATGTATTGCAAACCTTGTTGCACTTCCATCATCAAAAGTTCACACTCTGTTCTCTGGATCCTTTGGCTGTCAGTTTCCAGTTTTGTTTTCACCAAATATCTGCACGAATAAGCCCCATCCACATGCAGAATTAAGATGTGATTATATTAAGCATAATTGTCCCTGTTCACCCAGTACTGACCTAGACTTCAGAAATCTGTATCCAAAATGAGAAGTACTGTAAACGTACTTATTTTCGCATGTATAAATTTTCACAGTTTTTGCATTTTGGGCATTTCACTGAATATTTAGTTTGAACATGATCCCTATCAAATCAATGTTATAAGACCATTTCAGTGTATTTTTATTTACAGAGTTTTGTGCCATCAGCAAAAATAGAAATGCAGCGAAATAATACGCAATTTACAGTATGATAGTAAAACCAGCCAAGTGAAGCATACGAGTCACCAGACTGCATGAGGCCAGTCTGTGTGATGAGTATGCTTCACAAGGCCAGTTTAACTTTTATCCAGTAACTGGTTCCCTGTCCATTTCCAATGGTCACACCACAGCAGCACTGGGGAACCAGGCTATCATGACCTTTGACATTGGAACCAGGAAGATATGGACAACTTGATCTCCCAGTTTTGTCCTTTTTTTTTTTTTTTTTTTTTTTTGATGATACAGCTATGGTTACAGGATAAATTATAGGTATAGTTGACATAGATTCTGTCATGGTCATTTAATAATTAATTTTGAAGCGTATGAGTTCTTTATGCAGTTCTTTATCCAAATTAAAACTAGAAGCTGATCAGTGACTGCAAACTTCTCAGCCAGGACAGAAGGTCACAAAGACGGACGAACACATAGGTGACAACAAAACCCCTCCGGTAGGTCAAGGTTACTTCTGTTTGACCTAATGACAAAACTGAGCAAAGATATCATGGCCAGGCCATTTTTCCTCAATGCAGCAATTTAACCTAAATGTGTGACCCAGTGACCTGTCATGAATAATAGATGAAGTTACAGTCAATATTTCTTTGAGATATTGTGTTACGCCATTTTTTTTTCTGCCATATATGTAGTACTGTGACTTAAATATGAGACCTAGTGACCTACTTTTCAATAGGCACCTGAAGCACCTCAATGACCCCGTGTGATAAAAATTTTAAAATATTTTTGGAGATATGGCGCTAACAAGGCATGGACGGAGGGATGCTTAGGTGACGACAATACCCCTCCGGCCTTATGGGCCGAGGGGTAAAAAACAGTGTTTGGTAAATGCCCAGTCCCTATTAAGACCCTGCACATTAGCAAGAAATGTGCATATTGTCTGTAATTTCTAGTCCCATAAGAGTACAGTAAAGCAGTTTTGAGTAGCCAGTGTTTCAAAAGCCTCATAAATTCATAATCATTAATGCTACAAAACACTGAAAAGTGGACATCATTTTCAAAGGTCACAATTAAAATATTTTGCATCTAAACTTTGAACTGTTTGAGCTGATGAGTAAACAAACATATAGATGCATGAAAATAAAGTGAAATGGCAAATGCCAATAAACAAAATAGAGCTGCATAAATATTTATCTTTACAGCAGCAGGTTTAATCAATTTTTTTTTGCACACATATGATGTTTATCTATGTGGCTGAAATTATGTGTTTTTATATCTATTTTTTTTTTAAATAGTGACTTCCAAAATTAAAGTTTTCCCAAGATGTGCAAATCTCAGATTAACCCTTTCATAACAGATCCACATACTACAGATAAATGATATTCTTCAAAGGTTAGCCACACAGATATAATAGTTATGTGCACACATTTATAATTTGACAAAAGGCATGTAAAATTTGACATATATGTCTGAAAGCAAAATGTAAATTTGTAGCTCACAAATACAGTTGACTGTATTACATGTAAAATCTCTGGAACATGTCCCCTAAATAAATGCTCATGCACATATTTGACTGAATCAAGTCTCAAAAGGAAAATTTTACAAGATCCAAATACAAGCACCCAAGTATGCACAAGCTCCCTATTTCCATAAGGCTAAGCAAACTGGGCAACATGTGCCCATTCTTATGGAAGACCTTGAGACGGAAGCATATAAAGATTAAAGCTGATAATCGTAAAGCTCCTTTTATTATTTCATAGCATGGATGCTCAGTTTATTAGCTACCCCAGACACAATAATAGCAATATAACACTTTTAATCCCTCTCTTTCCGATAGGCCTATTTTCAGAGGCTGTAAAGGTTAAAACTTCTTAAAATGCAGTTGAAAATATTTTCCTAAATTGGACACCATTCATGTATTTAAACAAGAGGCACCTGGGCCTAATACCCTACTGACCACCATCACCAAAAAATAATTTTCTGAAATGTATTAAATCGATGACCTTGAAAAATTAATCAAGGTCATCCCAATAGCTTAGTTCCGAGATAGGGACAATTTTTGCCACCGGTGGCGCTGACTACTATGTTCCCGCGATGTCACGGACGTTTCTGCAAGTCTCGGGGGACACTTTCAAGTCTCGCCATTTTGCCCCATTGTGTTAACACGGGAAAGTTGGTGTCATTTTTTTAACGCCGGTTATTTAAATAACCTACAAGTGTAACTCCAAGAAAGCATGCCAGTGTATAACTGTAAGATACCAGGATGTACCTCAGATAGCAGAAAACACGGTCACTATGAAAAATACTGACACAAAACCTGAAACAAAACCTACACAAATCGGGGCCTGCATTGTGGCACAACTAACCATGCATTAAGTCACCCTTGATTGACTCGGTGAGTTCTGAGGGATTAGCCTGGGGCGCACTTCTGCCCGTGCTTTGAAGATCCTTGCGCTTGGCTGACCACTAACCAGATTAGCGCTTGACGGGTGCAATCAGAAATTAACAGTAAAGCACTTGACCTAAATTCGCAATACACTGTCTGCAAACTTTGTTACCTGATCACTGACACACTGTAGGCCTTCAAGCATTTTCAGATCAGCTATTATTATTTGGTTAAGATTGGCGACATTAAACAATAAATAAATATCGAATGATTAATATTAAAGCCCTCTTACGCTGTACACTGGCACCCTCCGGTATGGATGACCCCTTCTTCCGTGACTTTTCCCTAGACCTGGTACGGTACCTCGCCTTGCGAGGTTTGTCTTGTACAAAGTGCCTTCACATACAAAAGTTTGCATGAAACAAAGTTCGACAGCGCGTGTAACTTAACCCTATGGATGTGCCCCTATTCCGCAAGTTGGTAGCCCCTGGATTCGCGGCACTTCTGAACATTGTTAGGTGTCCAGTCACATTTGCTTATTAGGTAGGCGATGATATGGGGCATCTCAACCACTGGCATTGCTTTCAGGTCTTCTGTCCAGGAGGTTATCGAAGATATGTATGGCAAAGCTACCTTCTTCTTCCCATCGGGAAACTCCAACAATCGAGCTCTCCGCACGTCCATGGTATCATCTTTCTCCTCAACTAGGTCTTTCTTAACATATTTGTACCCCTGCACTCCGCGAATCTTTAGAAATTTCCTAAGGTCAACCACTTTCATCTTTGAAAATTTGTCGTATAGTTCATTTCCCGTCTGGTCAATCACGTTAATCGCCGCTCCTCCGTCGTCCGTATTTCCCGCCATGTTCACTGAAACTGAACGATCACTGTTGCACGTCGATTCTCGTATGGGTTTCGCTGTCACGCTGTGTTGGTCACGGCCTACTATTACCCCGGGAAAGCTTGACCGCGGAATTGCGTTACCAGGCATATCGGGCATGCGCAGAGGGCAAAAATCTACCATGCGAAGCCTGGTGTTAAAAAAAATCCCTAACTCGGAACGCCCGTATTATGCAATATCAAATTTCCATGCGATACACATTTGTGGTACATTTGGCATCATTTGCTTAATTCTTTATGAAGATATTGAATTAAATGTCCTTTTCTTAAGTGCTTATGACCTTGAAACATAGGTCAAGGTCCCACAATCATTGGGTCAAGGTGACCTAAAAAGTAGGTCATCGAGTAGAGTTTTATATACAGTATACCTGTATGTAATTTTGATCTGGAAGCTCAATTCTCTTTGTCATTGATGTACAAACTACAACCTGCCATTACTAAATCAACAAAAATAACTCTTCCAGCTTAACAGGTCTAGCATCCTAACAAAACTATGGCCAGGTCACTGATCTTATATTACATATCAGCATTAGGCATGATCTATACATCCTATAAATTTAGCATGTCTAATTCAATTATTTTTTGAGATATGGAATTTTATATCTTTTCAAGACATTTTTACTCATAATTGCTGTCAAAGTACAGGTGGCATCACTAGTACCATAAGCAAACAACATTTTGACCTTTCTGTCACTCCCACTAAATTTCATGAAGATCCATGGAAAATTAAGGATGCTGGAATGGTCACAAGATTTTTAGCTCTGCTAACCAAAGGTCGCAGAGCTTATGCTGGGTGTATCAAAATCTAAGCCCCTTTTGATATTGTTGGCGCCACCTACATTATGTAATATAGGGGTCAAAATGTGAAAATCTAGTGAACACTGTAGCATCTTTAATTTTTGGCAAATCTTCTAATTTGGTGGGATTGTGGGGGAGGTAAAAGTCTAAGTTGCTGATGATACTAGTTGCGCCAACAAAATTTGACAGAAATTGTTAGCCAAAATGTGTTTGAAGATTTAAAATTCCATCTTTGGAAAAGTAATTGGATTAGACTTGCCAAATTTATAGGATATATACACCATGGCCAAAGATAGAATGTTTTGTAAACTCAGCAACCTTGACCTATTTTTGTGAAGTCACCATGCCTGTAAAGTTAAAAAAGGTGATTTTGTAATGGCCAGGTGTAGCTTGGCAAAGGGAATTCAGCCTCAAGATTAAAATTGCACTTGATTACATAATACTTAAAACTGTACCTGATGTCGTACTTTTTGGGTCACTGTGACCCAGTGATTATGGAGTTTGGCGCTTGTCCAAATTTACTGTTTTTCGTCAATAACTCTAAAAGTTAGTACCCAATTTGAACAAACAGACTATATGTGGAAAGCTAGATGTGGGGCGCATATTTTGAACACTTACAATTTTGAATTCAAGTTGAAGGTCAAGGTCAAGCATCCAGTTTGAATATAGGAGTCATCTTGTGAATGCTCTGCATCCCACGATTCTTGAGATAGGCCCATAGAATGTTTACCAGTTATAAAGTGTATAAAAATCTTTGTTGACATCCATGTTGGTGGTGCCAACTATAGTATTATGTAATATACAGGTCAAAATATGAAAATCTTGTGACTGCAATACTGTCCACAGTTTTCAAGTTAGCCCAATATAACTTTCAGGATTTATAGGGGGTATGAAAATCTTGGATGGTTTCAATATTGGTGGTGCCACCTACAATACTATGCAATATAGTAGTTAATAAAAGAAAATCTTGTGAACACTCTAGGATTTTTAATTTCTGGCAGATCTTCACCAAATTCAGTGGATTTGTGGGGGAGGTGAAAGTCTTAAGTTGCTAATGACACTAGTGGCGCCACCTATAATCTGATGGAAATTATGAGCCAAAATGTGTTTTACGATATAAAATTCCGTATCTTAAAAAGTAATAGGATTAGACTTGCCAAATTTATAGGATATATTGACAATGCCCAAAGCTAGAATTGTATATAATATCAGTGACCTTGACCTATTTTTGTGAGGTCACCATGCCTGTAAAGTTGAAAGAGGTGATTTTGTAATGGCAGGGTGTCGCTTAGATTTCAATGGCAACGTTAGCACAGCACCAGACAGGCCTATGGCCCTCTTGTATTATATAATCTGGGTGTACTTGGTCTTCTGTCCCAAGGTCACGGAGGACATAAAGTTAAGGACTCACTCATTGTTGTCTTGGCACTTGCAACAATATTCACCACAGGAGTTGCACAAATAAGCTATGATTACATGTGGAGCCAAGTGCCTTCTGGTGGACAAGTGTCACATTAAATGTACATAAGCTTTATATGTTCAGAAGCCACTTGAGGACTCACAACTTCAAAATGAACAGACCATGTGCAATATAGCCATGATGCCAGTAGAGCATAAGGCCCATGGACCTCTTGTTTTTACATTCTGACCCATATATTACATAATACTATAAGGGGCACCATCCACAACAACGTTGACATTGATTTTCCTACCCTTTAAAAATCCTGAATATTACATGGGCATAACTCAAAAACTATGGGCTGTGGAGCATTCACAAGATGACCCCTATATTCCAACTGGCCATTTGACCTTGACCTCCAACTTGTATTAAAAAATGGACATTACTAATCAGGTGTCACAGCATTATGACATGATGGTACATGCATCTTTGATGCCAAGACCCATACAGTTGAAATTTCTTTCCCAATACGGAGGGTGGGAAAGGGGTTTCCCTTACTGGCGTACTGGAAGCCCTCTTTTTTTAAGTACTTTGTACTATCCAAAATTTTGAAAGATTTTTACTTTCCGTACTACGTACTCTAGAAAAACAATTACCTGTACCAGCATACTGAACCCCCCCCCCCTTACCCCCTTCAACACGCCGTGTGCACATTTATTTACCGCCACAAAGCACAGGTTCGACGCCAGGCGATCACGGGGAACGTGCGGGTCACATCGCGGTCACAGATGGGGCCATATGTTCCTTTCTCACAAAATCAGTGTTTTTTGAGAAATTTATTTAAGTTTACAAATGCCAAACTGGTATTCTTCTAGTACTTCCCGAGCCATATACATGTATAAAGAAAAATTTTCATCTGCCTTTAATAAGTATTCTTTATTTCCAAAATATTAGTAATATCCCGCTTGTCCCCACAGGTACCAACCTGTATCTCGCCATATCCCGCCAAGCAAGACTAGGCAATCAGGTATGCAGTTCTGGTGGGAAATTAGTAAGTATATCTCCATATCATCCAAAGACTGCATGGTATCTCATTTTGTGGAAACATCCTTAGATGATTATTAAATTGTGGCTTGAGAAAAATATTTCTTTTGTTGTGCAAGCAGTAACATCAAAAAGTAGGTAAAAGTAAATTAATAATTAAATTTTTACATCATGAATTGTAGGCAAATATCCTACAAAACTACCCCCTTTTCATATGAAGTCTTACTAAATCCTACAGATTGTCAAAAATCCTACAAAAGTAGAAAAATCCTACTCATTACAGACAATGAGAAGGTTTGTGTGGCCATTCTATGAAGAGCACTTTTGACAGGAGAAAGGACTTGGGCATTCCCATCATTTTTCATCATAATTATTTACAACTTGATCACACTTAATTCACTGTATGTTGAAACATGAAACTTGTGTTGACATGTTTGATAATATATGTTTGTTAATGAAATGTTCACAACAATCACCTCAGCCACAAAAATACTCTGTTTAATCAGTTACACAATCCAGTGAGAATATACACCTCTTGGTGCACAAATTTGCTGCATTAGCTTTTGTATTGAGCTTAATATGTCCTCTCATATGCATACATGAACATTGTCCACCAGAATTTGTGCACTAGGTTTTAATTTGGGTGAATACATATATATACATGTAATTCCTGTCATCACTGTTACTGATTAGAACTACATGTACCATTTTTTTTCCACAGGTATATTCTTGATACTGGCAGCTAACAGATGATTTGGACCTAGCTGACAACAAATGAAGACAGTGAATCTACCACATTGACCATCTCACAGTGGCAGTGTTGACAAACCTACCCGTATGTTTGTGATTTTTCTTAATTTCACAGGTCCAATCAGCTGTTTTACAAGTCACAAATCTAACTCATAGTCTCACTTTTCACTGAGAACCCAACCAAAAGAAGATGTTTAGGCTATAATTTGTGTCTATGAAGTACAGTCAGATCACTGCTGATGGCCTGCATGTACACGTACGCAACATGCACGCAAAATCACCTACAGATGGCAAAAGTGCCGTTTTCCACAAATTTTCTCAAAGCTGGGGGGGGGGGGGGGGGCAGCCAGCAGGATGCCACAGCTGTTGTCACTCACTTTGTCACTACCACCCAAATTTTTTATTTCCGGCAGTTTAGCAGTGCTGCTGGGTTAACCCAATGGCAGCAACACAGTGACATCACCTGTGTCTGCCACATCCCAGTGGTCACTGACTCAGCTGGATTGCCTCCCAAAATGCTGCACTCTATGGGATTACAAGTACATGTGTTAGGACGCCAAGGATGACAGAACATGGACAACATATACAACCAATTTTGAAAATGGAATATGACACTGGCAGGGTATACATAATTTAAAGATGCCTATTTTTCTGTCGGGTAAACAGACTTGCTTCCTGCCTCACAAAGTAGAAAATAACTGTGGCACTTTGTATTTTAAGTATATATATGTTGTACACTGATAGGAACTAAAAATAAACTCAGGTTGTTTAAAATTCAAATAAATTAACAGTAATGATTTAATATGCCATAGAATTTAATCCACAAGTACACTGAATCATTTTTTCTGCTTCAAAGGACACGACATCTGAACTCACACACTGCTCTGTATGTATCTCTTAAAAGAACAAATAGTATCTAACCTCACACACTGCTCTGTATGTATCTCTTAAAAAAACAAATAGTATCTAACCTCACACTGCTCTGTATGTATCTCTTAAAAAAACAAATGGCATCTAAACTCACACACTGCTCTGTACATATGTTTAAACATGTTTCACAGGAACTGTGTCTAAAAGAATGAAATTAAAACTTCTGTTAAATGCCTAAAATACAAAAAAGGGTGAAAATTTATATATGTGAAAATAAGTGCATTTACTGCAGTGCATGTGTGTATGTGCATACATGCGTGTGTGTGCGTGCGTGCGTGTGTGTGTGAGTATATATACACATACATGTATAAACATACATACATATAACAATAATTGTGCCGGTTCTTTTGGTATAAAAGTTTGAAGTATGAATTTAAAATTCTCGCAACAATTGAAAATGGTTATCTAGACTACCTTCTTCAAGCTCAAAGTGCATTTTGTTGGTGGTTTTGACACCATGATCTTTTAGTCTCTGGATGAATTTCTTCTGCTCTTTACCAATCCACTGTCTCATGGAATCCTTCATTTGGTAAGGAGTAACATGGGAGAAAATTTCAATGTTCAATCCTTTGAGATTTTGGATAACGTCATTGTGCACAATCCAGGTGTTTGAACCTCCATTGTGACCACCATCTAGCCAATACATCCTTTTGATTTTGTTTACAAAGTTCTTCAGGTCTGGACTCTTGGACACAGCTCCAAACTCATACAGTAACTGATTAAGTACGACGCAGCCTTTGCTGAAGCCAATCAAAGTAACTGGCAAATCAGCACTGCACGTTGATGAACATGGCACTTCTGCTTCTTGGTGGGATATTCTTTTATTAACTATGTCCACAGCGTTATTTAATAATATGCGCAGATGATCAAGACCATCGTAATCCTCTGAATGTGATGGGCTTCCAATGTCATTGGAATCCACAAAGTTGATAAATGAGCTAAAGGTCCCGAGGTGCATCTTTGAGGGCCTCACTACCCAGATGTGGCTGTGTGGGAAGCGGCGACTCAGCAGCAATGCTGTACTTTCCAGGTTCCAGTCAATCCAACGTTTGTTGTCCCGGTGTGCTTCCATCTTCTCTGTGAAATCCTGCAAGAGGCAGAGGGATGTCATTTTGGAAACATAATCCAAGGGTATATTCAGGTCATGACTAGCTTCCCAGGTGACTTTCTGGTTTTAAATTTACAGTCATCAGTCCTACCAAAGTTTTTTTTTTTTTCTCATTCGCCATTTGGGTTAAATGTCAGAGTCCAATATAATAATACATGTATGTACATTTCATACAATTTCTGTGGGTCAGCAGCACTGACGACATTTAGAAACACTAGTCATACCATGCTTTCAAGGCCTTTGCTCACAATTTTTGTGATTTCATGTATTTTGTGAAATTGTCTTCCCACTGCACAGGTACATGTATTTCATAAGCTGGACTCGGTTTCTTTTCCCCATGTGCTCAGTACTTATTTAGGTACCTTTGGTTTTTATGCATTAAACTTGAAACTACAAGTACTACAGAATTGATCATCATTACAAATATGCAGAGACCTGCCAATCTTTTCTTGAAACCCATAAATTCCCAAGTTGCAATGTTTAATACATATAGTTACATTGAGACACATGACATACTTATAATCAAAAAAGTACTTTTGTCATGAGTTCACCTTTATTTTCATATGGGGGTTTTGACGCAATGAGAACAGCCATCAACCACCTAAGCTACAAGCAGCAAGATTACAAAATCAACTCAAGAAATAATTCATAAAATGCAACAAATATTCAATCAATTTCTCTCAAAACTGCCTCCATACAATAGGGTTAAATACTTCACATAATTTAGTGTTTAGCCTACAAACAAATTACCAAACATGACATTAGGGCAGGGTGCATACATAGTATGGCTCAGTGTACAGTCCTCAGCATGGCATTCCAAGTGCTCCAGACCAAGTTTTAGGTCATATTACTATGCACTGCAATTTGGCTTGTGCTTTATATTGGCATAAAGCACAAGCCATTAATATGGAGGTTCCTATACATGGAATTGTTACAAAATGCACCTGAATAACCCTGAATGTAAAGGGTCATAAATCTGCATCTTGAATTGCATGGAAGACATACACCTGCAATGAATTCATCTGAAAAATGTAAAATGAGGTCTTGAACAAAAAAAAAACAAAAAAAACAAGAGGGCTGTGTGAACAGCCCGTGCCTCAGCTGATCTTGACATTCATCACACTTGTAGCTCTATGAACTTGGGAAAGGATCAAGGACACCATGTTCTGAGTAAGTCTGACCTTTATAGAAGAACACTTACACGTGCAACATCAAAGTTCAAGTAATTCTCAAGTTATAATGAAGAGCAACATTCATGTATGTTGCACTGTGACCCCACAAACGAGGTCAAGGTCATTCATGTACCGTCTCAGCATGACCTTCATCCAGAATAATTAACATGTGTAGCTAACTCAAAACAGATGTCAAGTTATCAAGTAAACAGTAAATAGTGTGTCAGTTGTCCTGTGAATTAGCATTAGAATGCCCATTGACTTACATAGTAATCAATAGGAAAGCTGCATTGAACGATAAGTACCCGAATTGAAAATCCTTAAAAATCAGGAATCCAAGGCAGTGCCACTTAGTAAACAACTGTTTGACCCTTCCACAACAATATATCCATCACATTTCAGCTTAATCTGAGGGATGGTTCTGAGAACAAGTGAAAAATAGCAAAACCATACAAAAAATTCATCAAAAAAATTGCAGCGCCACACGGTGAACAAATTGGGAACTAGGTGTCCCCGGGAGTGTCTATGTAGGATATCAAAGCAATTGGGTGAGCGGTTTCAGAGGAGAAGAATTTTGAAGGCTTGCCCCCCAAAAAACAAAAAAATTCATAAAAAATCCAAAAATCAATAGAGCGTGACCATTTGAACACACTTGGTAGAGATCCACCTAAGGCACATCCCCACCACGTTTGAACTAAATACTATTTAAGTTATGACCATTACAAGAAATTCCCATGTTAAGTTTTCCTATTAAAACTTTTGCAGAGATTTTTGAAAAAAAATCATAAAAAAATCCAAATTCATTGGAACATGACCATTGGAACAAACCTGGTAGACACCCACCCAAGGTACATTGCCACCAAGTTTGAAGTTAATCTGGATGACGGTTTTGGAATGAAGTCGAAAATGTAAATAAGCATTAGAATGCCCATTGACTTCCATAGTAATCAATAGGAAAGCTGCATTGACCGATAAGTACCTGAATTGAAAAAATCGTTAAAAATCAGGAATCCGCAGCATTCCCACATAGTGAACAACTTTGTTTGACCCTTCTACAAGAAACATACACACCATGTTTCAGCTTAATCTGAGTGATGGTTCTGGAGAAGAAGTCGAAAATAGCTAGAACACACAAAAATTCATAAAAAATTAGGAAAAAAATGCAGCGCCACCTGGTGAACAAATTAAGAACTAGGAGTCCCAGGGAGTGTTCCTGTGTGATATCAAAGCAATTGGGTGAGTGGTTTCGGAGAAGAAGATTTTTTAAGATTTACCCAAAAAAGAACAAAAAAATTCATTAAAAATCCAAAAATCACTGGACGGTGACCATTTGAACAAACTTGGTAGAGACCCACCCAAGGTACATCTCCACCAAGTTTGAAGTGAATCTGGCTGACAGTTTTTGAGAAGAAGTCGAAAATGTGAATTGTGGACGACGGACGGACGGACGAAAATCTGAAAAGTGGTTTATCCAGGGGAACCCCTGCTCCTTTTTTTTTTCAAGTTTGAACTTATTTTTTTTCAAGGGTGGGGGTTACTGGGGTTGTATGGGCTTGGTCTTTATTTTATATTACTGTTGTTTACAGTACATATTTTGGAATCTGGGCCAGATGAGAATATTCCCATAATGGCTGTGCCACCGTGGAATATGGTGCGGCCGTATATCGGAATCATATTCAGGGTCGAAAATCAAAACGATTAGTAGTTGTTTTCCATAATTTATTTCTTCTTTCTACTCAAACATCAAAGTAACAGTGTCCAAGCTCAATTTTGTGTGATTTATAGAGGCTTCAATTAACTGCCATTTTGTTAACTTGTAATTTCAAATGGGTCAGAGATGGGTTATAACCTGGATCACTGGCAGGCCCCACTGGCCTGGGCCCTAGGCTGGGGCTGTTTAATAAACAGGACCATATGGGAATTCCAACATGGTCCAAGACCATACCTGATTTTAAAAAATTTCCCTGTGTGTGAATAAAATCTGAAGTTTATCGAATTTATATCGTACTGTTCAGGACTGAATAGGAATTCCAATATGGTTCAGGACCATACAAGATTTCCAATATGGAAGCAGAATGAAGGCAGGGGTTGCATCTCCCCAAATTCCAATTTGGCTTTGCCATTTTGGAATTCCCATAATACGCTGCACTGTTTTGGACACAGCGCAGATTCCAATATGGCACGGAACATTACCACCAATAGAAACTTTTTGGAATTTTGGGCTCCTATCGCGAGACAAAATGACGTCACGCCGGTAGGCAATCACAGGCTTCCCGGTTCTGTAGCAGGTAAATTATCTGGAACCGGACCCAGTTCTGTACACACTTTTTTTTTTTAATTCATAATTTCACATAGCTAACCTTACGGCACTATTATAACAATAAACCTTACAACAACAAAAAAACAAACAAACAAACACACACACACACACAAAGCATACTAGTACTACTACTAGCATGCACATGGGATGCTTCTGTGATTGATGGCATGCACATGGTGTTTGCAGGCTATCTGCATGCTGTCCACATGCTATTATAGCAGTCCAGT
Source organism: Hermodice carunculata (assembly GCA_964020975.1). Taxonomy (NCBI): domain Eukaryota; kingdom Metazoa; phylum Annelida; class Polychaeta; order Eunicida; family Amphinomidae; genus Hermodice; species Hermodice carunculata. The sequence continues at coordinate 37,762,193 of OZ026612.1, forward strand.
TTGGCGAGGGAACAAACAGTTTCGGGTGTGCAGTCAAACCGGGGGGGGGGGGGGAGGGTATTTGGCCTTTGTACTTGGGAGTCCTGATTGTTTACCTGCACGTCTCCTCCAAAGAAAACAACGTTGTCTTTGGCAGAATTCTGACAAGCACAAAATACCACATCGTTCCTTCTCCCTTCCCTTCCTTTAACAGTTGTGAGCCGCTGGAGGGCGACGGGATTATCCGTCTGGGGTAATTTTTCCCGTCCTGGTCCGCTGCTGCAGGTTGCCCCAGGAGCTGGTGTGGAAGCCATCATCAACCCACCATTCACAACTCCAGTCACGAGTCGCCTAATTTGGCCGAGGAAAATTGTAAACATTAAAACTTTGACAGTCACAGCTCTAATCATTAAATTAAAAATCCCGTTCTAATTTACTTGTAGGTATTTGCGCTTATGTATGATCATCCGACTATAATGTCTATATTCGTGTGATTAAAGAAACTCCACTGTTTTGACATCCCGACTCCCGTCCATGGGGGCTGACATATTGGTTGTGAGCCAGGATTTACAAGGATGCTGGGTATTTGTGACGTCACTTTCCTCTGCGGTTAGTCTGGGGTGGGTCTAATCACCGAAGGACACCAGATGACACCGAAGGACACCTTAGGACACCGCAAGACACCGCAAGACACCGAAAGACGCCTAATTTTGTGTTTTAGTTGTAACCTGGGGACATTTAGTGGTCCAACTCGGATCAATTTTGTCACTAGCAGATTCAATATTTCTTTCCTTTTTTCTTTTTGGCCAATAAGTTGTAATTCCGATCAATGTGATTTATCTATCAGATGCGCCAGAAACTACGTACACCATTTATATAATTATAACTTAGTTACGGTTCTGACTCGTATGGCATACTAGAGCCAAAGGCCGTCGTCGTACCTCCGTGGGGGTAGAACGATGCTAAAGGTTATAGCATGAGATCTCACATACATGATTCTATAATTCTGCTGCACGGTACCATATCATGTGTACATATGATAATGTTGTTTACTGCATTCGTTTTGTTGCTTTGCCTATGAGGCCCTTCATCTGTGTTCTCGGCATGTCAACGTACATCAACACAACACAACACAACAGATTGAACAAACCGTTTCTTTAATTGATACGTGACAGTCCTCGACGTATGAATGAGAGTTTAATGTTTATAGTAATAGTTTATTAAAAAACCCCGTTACCGGGGAAGTACACAAATACATCGAGATCAAATAATATACATATATGAACAAAGGAGAATACAGTAAGTCAGATTAAATGAAATGCGGACAACACAGTAAATCAATAGCACAGTTGTATCTCCTTAAAATGAGTGTGCGTACCACTTCAAGTTGCCACGCAGGCAAATACTACACGATGGAACACCTGCTGGTCTCCCGTTCACTCGCACCCCAAGACACGAGTCAACTGAGAGGCCAACAGGTGCAGGTTTTGCAAAATGACACACAGGCAAATTACTACATGGCGGACCACCAGTCGGTCTCCCGCCCACCCGCACCCCAAAAGGCACGAGTCAACAGGAGACCAAGAGGTGCCGTTCACTGCAGTGTTTAACACAATTTTGCGCTAACATGCGTGAAAAATGAGCATGAATGATCATAATTTATACGCAACGGCAAGGATATATACATTGACCATGTTGACCCCTACCTGAGACCAAGACAACTGAGGGTCTCAGCCCCTACCTATCTACCGCTTATGTTGAATCCTTTTCTCAGGAGTCGTGTACAATGTTGTCACCATCTTTAATTCTCCGATTGAAGAAACGAAATTTGCATATATTTATTGACATGTGAAGTGGACTTAGTCCGAGAGGTAGCTAAATATTGTGCAGACGGTCTGTTGAGCACGGCATGCATCCATTTCCTAGTAGCAATGTATAGAATTGAAAGAAACACTTTCCATATCTAATTCATTTTCACTTTAGAATCAACTACATTGGTATCGTAGTTATTTTGTATTGCTTTGATACCGTGATGTGTATTCTAATTAACATTTTCCGCCCAAAGGGAGCACTTTTTTCAGGCATTGCTGGTTAAATACGGAACTCGGAATTTGACATGTTCAATTTCTGTGTCATTTACCACAGTCGATTGATTGATTGACCAATGGATTGATTTAGATTGTTTGTTTACTCTTTTATATATTTTTTATAAATTTTATTTTTATTAATTCAATTTTCATCTCATGTATTGTGTTTTTTCACCCCATCATTGAGGAAATAGATATGGATAAATGTTTCCTACAAGGTTTATTTTTTCGATCAGGAAGTGATACGATAGGTCAGTATTGTCCTCTGTCCCTTTACTTTGGTCATGAAAATCTTTACTTACTAACTCAATTGATTATTCTCAGGTTCAGTTGAGCCTTGAAAGTGACATAGGGTGATGTGCAATATAATTTACATTTTCCGCCCAAAGGGGGAACTTTTTCAGACGTTATTGGATAAATTTGGAACTTGGTATGTTATACTTCTGTGTCATTTACCACAGGTGATCGACTGATTGGCCAAATGATTGATTTAGAGGGTTCTTTTACGCATTCCTATATTTTGTATTAATTTTGTTTTGTTTGTTTGTTTGTTTTTTTTTTCTCTGAGTTTTCTTACTGCCGATCATCAGCACACAAATATTTTATGTAAATTTATCAACCACGTACATTTTTGGCTTGGGTGATTCAATAACCTTTTAGTGCAAAAACAAAATTTCTTGTGCACTCATGCAGCGTATCTGAGCTTAACTTTATATAAATGAAGTTTAGTACCAGTCCAGGACCTGAAAGTCCCATATTTTAATATAAGTACGCCATAGTAGCTATCGCATAATGATACAATTACAGAAATAGAAGCTTGACCAAGTAAAAATACGTGCAGCCGTACAGCGGTACGAAGTCGTGTACCCAAACCGCAATTAATACCAAAATATATTGCAAGACCGACGATTGAAGTGCAGTCAAGATAGACAGGATTTTTTCTCTCCCGGGGAGAGCAGAGTGTTAATATAATTGAGTTGTGCCTCCAAACTATAACAAGTTCGAAGGCATGCAGCCTGCATGTCATCTCCGTCCGACGTCAAATAAAAGATTCACAGGCTCCCTCCCTCGGAATTTATGCCTGTGTTGTATAAAGAAGAAAAAAGATAAGAATATAAACAATTCCACCGATAAGTTTGTTTGTTTGCTTGTATTATATGGCAATAGGAAGTGTAGAATAGCGCCTTAATTTTTTCGTGTACTATTGCGTTCAGTTTTCCCAAATATTTGGAAAAAGGCTTATCACAGACACATAATGGCAAATTGAACCATGGTGCCGCAGCGCCTAACACATGCAATGAGCGTTGCGATGCCTTGGTTCTGTGCGCTTATGAACAGTAAAAATACGAGTGTAGGCCTGTGCGCGTTTCTGTTTGTGTTCAAGCATTGTATTTAGCATTTTTAAGCCAAGAATCTCTTTTTCAGCTGAATGAAATGTTCATAGTTTGACATAGCTATTTCTAACCCGATGTCCTTACTCCTACAACCATCGCATGCATCACAAAATTGGACTGATCCGGATCCTGGCAACATTTTCAAGTAATATTACAGTTGCATTACTGGCTGTGGACATGGTTTGACATACCGTACAGAATAAATATGAATGCAACTCAGATAAAAGAACAATGTTATACCCATTGCAACCAGGGATTTAATAGATTCGTTAAGAATCTCCTGATTAATGATTGTGAGGAAGCATGTGATATTCCAAACAGTTATATTTGTTCACGCGAACAAACTACCGCTTGATTTTTCAATTTTATGCGACCAGATTATATTTACGAGGGTAATGCTTAAGATTTTTAGATTTTATTTATGCTCATCATTGTTCAAACAAATTTACATTAGCCGTCTGTCTAATAGAAGAAACCAAAGTTAGAAAAGGGCGGCCCTCATGAGAGCAGCAAGTGTTTGTCTTAATTAGGGTTTCCCTGACCATATACCAAATTGTGTGGATTTATTGGTCAAATAATCATATCCGATAGGTGTTAACCTCTCAACCCCCAAAGATGGGTGACCTGGAGGTTCTTGTACAAAGTGCATGAAATCAAAGAAACTCAATTTTGCCTCAAAATCCCTGTTATTTTAATAACTTTTTTAAGTCTCCAAAACGGGTGACTCCCGGTGAAAAGGGGAGAGTTCACAGCTATGAATCATGTGTCATGAAAAAATCTACTCATTCATGAATCTGTCCGTGCAGCTCAGACTGCTGGCGTAGACCGTTGTCTTCAAGTGAGAAGTTGGTGCAAGTTGCATCGCTTAATACAGGCCTAAATCGATTACCTGAATGGGACCACCTGATGTATTATTGTTTATTCTACTCTTGACACATCGTGCTCATTCTTGAGCAGGGTAGGACAGTGCCAACGTAGCTTCTGGCGCAGTCTGATCGGTACATCAGATTGGTCGGACCAAATTGTTGGCCAACAGATGACGAGGAAAGATAATCTTTAATCTGCTAGTGACAAAAATCCTCCGAGTTGGCCCACTAATTGTCCCCAGGTTACAATTAAAACACAAAATTAGCCTCTACATTCAATAATGTTATCGGTCTCCAGTTGCTTAGCTGTTCCTGGTCCCCTTTTTTATAAAGTAAAGTTAAAACCCCATGTCTTTGTGATCTAGAAAATTCATTTTTATTATAACCTTCATTCAAAGAGGCAATAGCTGGTCCCTTAATATAGTCCCAGAATTTTTGATAAAACTCATTGCATAAGCCATCAAGTCCAGGTGATTTGTTTTTTTTTAATCTGTGTACTACATTTGTGCATTCAAGTTCAGTTAATAATCCTTCACATGCTGCTTTTCCATCTGGAGTAAGTTTCTTTTCCAAGACAGTGTTTTCTAAATAGTTGTTAATTTTCTCAGGACCAGGGTTAGTTGAAGTATAAAGTTTTGTGTAAAAATTTACTTCTTCTTCTATTATCTGGTTTGGCTGTGTAATGATTTGACCATCATGACCTTTTAACCTCTTAATATGTTTCTTACTTTGTCTTGTTTTTTCCAAACTTAAAAAAAAATTTGTTGACTTTTCACCCTTCTCAATCCAATGCGATCTCGATCTTATGAAGGCACCTTTAGCTTTACTGCTATAATACTCTTCACATTTCTCTTGGAGAGCTTCTTTTTGTTCTCTTAAAGTCTCATCATCATCAACACTTAAATCTAAAGCTTTTTGTATTTCTAACAATTCATTTTCTATATCTTCTATTTCTTTCTTCTCTTTTCTTGCTTTTTGTTTTGAGTGAGAAACAGAAAAATCTTTAATCTTCTTTTTACACATATCCCATATAGTTCTGTCATCTAAGTTCTCACTTTTACAAGAATCAACAGTATTTCGTACAATAATTTTAACTTGTTCTTTGTACTCTTCATCATTTAATAATTTTGTGTTTAGTTTCCAGTATCCTGGCCCACGCTCTTCCAGTGGCACTTTAATCTTGAGCGACACACCCATGTGATCTGTTTTCACAGCTGGTCTGATGTCACATCTATCTAGAATATCAATAGCTGCTTTGTCTAATAGCCAGTAATCAAGTCTACTTGATGCTATTGCTCCATTTCGACTTTTTTGTCGCCAAGTGTACTGTAATGTAGAAGGATGCTTTAACCTCCATACATCTGTTACATTTAGATTTTTACAAAAAACCTTTAAACTTGTTTTGTTACCTTTGTTTTGAATATTTCTAGAACCACTTTTCCGATCCAGCTTCACATCCATGACTTCATTCATATCACCACCTATAATCAACATTCCCATCTGTTTTTCTTTTATCCACTGCCATAGTCTTTTATAAAATACCTTTCTATCATGAGCCACATTAGGCGCATATACATTCACAAAGGTGTAATATTTGTTTTGCATTTTCACATTTACTAACAAGGCGCGACCGTCTTGTTCATGCTTGTCTATTATCTCAGCATTAAATATATCGCTTATTAGTATTGAGACACCTCTACTGTGGGTGTCTCCAAATGAATGAATTGATATACCTTTCCATTCTGTGTTAATATAGTAAGAAATGTCTTTAGTAAAATGAGTCTCTTGAAGAAAAATAATATTGGCTTTTTGCTGCCTAAACCATTGTCTTATGGTATCTCTTTTGTTTTTATTAATAAGTCCACGTGCATTCAAAGAAATTAAGTGCACATTTAGATAAGAGTTATTCATATTACTCAGAGAATCTGAAATATCTTATCTAAAAGTAAATATATATATAGTAATCATCATTCTTGAAATATCATTTTCAAAATTATGTATGTGGGGCATATCTTAGCCCTGGATGTATCTATAAATAAATCCATGATGATGTTACAAGTCTATTAAGTTCATAAGCATGTACATCACTCACTGTCTTTTCCACTTTCATACTCTCCGGTGTCTGTCTCGTACTCTCCAGTGTCAGAGTCAGATTTTGACCTGTCTCTGTAGTCCCCATCGTCCTTGTGCTTTTCTTTACTTGTGCTGCGAGTTGTCCTTCTGTCCTTTAACTGTGGATCCGAGTTCAGGTACTTTGTTATTTTCTGTACTTGCTTTTCTGCTTGTGTTTGACGTCTTTTCCTACGGGAGCCTGCAACTTTCTTTGTTTCTTTTGGCTTTGGTTTCACTCCCTCCGGTTGTTTACTTCCCTGCTTGTCTTTTTCACCACTGGACTCTGGGGGCGCTACAGTAGCCTCGTCAGGGGGTGTGGCTCCTGATCTTACTTCAGCTAGTACAGATGCAATCTGCTGCACTGAGGGACTGATATTTGTGCTGTGTGATTCCTCACTTTCCTGTGTTATGCTATGTTCCTCTTGGGGACAGGAAGATTTTTTATGCCCTGGTTGTTTGCAATAGGCACAGACCCATTCGTTGGGACATTCAGATTTCTCATGGCCCTCCATTAGACATTTATTACAGGTCTTTATCTCATTTTGATTATGCTGGCCTCGGTAAAACACTGAGCCTGTGTATCTCCCACACTGTATTTTGTTTGGGATGTCTTTGCTTGGTTGTCGCACAAACACAATGCGTCCACCAGTTTCACAATCTGTCAACCTCCCTCCAACTCTTAGTTTTTCCCTTTCAATGGGGGAGGTCACTTCCAGCCCTGCTTTTGTCAGTCCACTCAAAATTACAGTATCACTGGCAGACAATGGAACGTTGTGCACGAGTAGTCGCAGACCTTCCCTTTGAGGTCTGAATGGATTTGCATCACTAAGCTCCACCCATTTGCCATTGATTGACAATTCTGTTATTAAAAGCTTGGCTCTCACTGTTGGGTTTTCTGTATATATCCTCCAAAGTCCTCCTGCTCTTTGCACCCCTGTAATAAATTGGGCTGGTATGACTTCAGCCACAGCAAGGTACACCTTTTCATTTTGGAGTTTCACTCCCTTGCCTAGTGAAGTCCCTTGGACAAAGAAAACAGGTTTGGCCCCAGCCTGTACTCTGCTTACATAACCTCCTTGGTCTTGAGGTATTGCATCACCTACTTCTTGGCTCATTTTGCACAGTTCAAAACTTCAGTTTGTAATAAACTTCAAATTTAGGTAAACTTGTTCAAAACAAGTATCTCTATCAAGTCTCTATATTTTCACCTCTTGATTCCACCACTTTTCAGGGATGAACTCTGTTTCCTTCCACTTCAGAACTTCTGAATCTTTGTGCACTGCGCGAGCTGCTGTCCAGTGCCTTAGCTCCCAGCATGCAACAACCGATAACATTATTGAATGTAGATGTGAAGATAGCAGGTTATGCATTAGCACGAAGATTACAACCAGTTTTGGAAAACTTGATAAGTACGGATCAATCAGGATATATAAAAAACAGATATATAGGGTTTAATATAAGACTTATTGAAGATATTATTGATTATTCAGAAAATTTAGAAATTGATTCTGCTATATTATTTCTGGATTTCAAAAAAGCTTTTGACATGGTGGAATGGTCCTTTATGTTTTCATCATTAAAATACTTGGGATTTGGGGATTCTTTCCTTAAATGGTTCAGTACATTTTACACAAACATTACTTGTAGTGTTTCAAATAACGGCTGGGTGTCAAAACCCATTAAAATGTCCAGAGGCATAAGACAAGGATGTCCTTTATCTGCACTTCTGTTCATCATAGTTGTTGAAATACTTGCTGTAAACATTAGGGGGAATAACAAAATAAAAGGAATCAAGCTTCCAAATGGGGTTAGAGCAACAATATCGCAGTATGCAGATGATACCACTCTCTTTATTGAGGGTGAACAGTCCATTCAAGAAGCATTAAAAACGGTTGACCAGTTTAGTGAAGTAGCAGGCCCAATTCTCAATCGGGACAAAACGGAGGGTATCTGGCTTGGTAAACACAAACCAAAATCAACATTTTTGAAGTGGACAGATGAACCTGTTAAAGCCCTTGGGGTTTACTTTGGTAAAGACAAGAAAGAATGTGAATATTTAATCTGGAATTCAAAATTAAATGCTTTGGAAAACACATTGTTGCATTGGAAAAAAAGACATCTCACTTTCTATGGTAAGATAATAGTAATAAAAAGTTTAGCCTTATCAAAAATTATTTTTAACGCTTGTGTAGCAAATATCCCCGATTTTGTATTAAAACAAACTAATAAATTAATATACAATTTTGTTTGGAACAGTAAAAGAGATCGAATTAAAAGAAATACTTTGATTGGCAATTATGAAAAAGGTGGACTAAAGATGATTGATGTGGAAGTCTTTTTAAAACTTTTCATGTAAAATGGGTACAGAGACTGCTGTTCTGTGATAATGCTAAATGGAAAATATTACCCACATTCTATTTCAACCAGTTTGGTAAAGAACTGATTGTTTTTAGGTTTAACCTGAAATCTATCAAACAATTGAGGAAGTTGAAGATAAATATGCCAATGTTCTACTGGAAAATACTAGACTCATGGATAACCTGTGGTGGTGGGCAGAGTTTTCTACCTAAAACACATGTACAAATTAAAAAACAGATAATTTGGGGAAATCAATTTGTCATGCATAAAAAGAAAGTATTACTATTTAAAAATTGGATAGACTCAAATATTGTGTTTGTATCAGATTTATTAGATGAACACAATGTTATGGATAATGTATGTATATATAACAAATTGAAATGTAAGAGAAACTGGATGTCAGAATGTTCAATAGTTTTTGAAGCCTTGCCTAAGGAATGGACAGATATTTTGAAACAAGAAGTTTCTCGTTTAACTAAGGTTAAACTAGATAAAGGTTTTTGGATTTTGAATAATAATTATTTATGTTTCGACACAGAGTTTAATGTGAAGTCTTTATATAATATACTAGTGAATGTTAAATTTGAAAAACCATATATTCAGGGGTTTTGGAACAAGTATTTTAACAAAACTATTAATTGGCAAAATATTTGGAAAATTCCTATAACTATTGGTATGGAAAATAAATTGAGACAATTTCATTTTAAGTTAATTCACCGTTTAACACCTTGTAATGATCTTTTGTACAAGTGGAAATTGACTGATGATCCATTGTGTTCTCATTGTCAAATGAAAGATGACTATGATCATTTTTTCGTAACATGTAATAAACTTACAGAATTAAGAAGAAAACTGAAATTGATTTTTGATAAAATAGGATTAACAAATTTGAATTTAGATTTAAGAGACATTATTTTAGGATATAAAATTACATATGGAAAATACAATTGGGTAAATTTTATCTTGACAGTTATGGCTTTTACAATTTATAAAGGCTGGTGCATTGATAAAACTAAGAAAATAAATTATTGGGCTCTTTTTAAATATGAATTTATATGGCGTTTCAATGTATATCAGTCAATGTCTGAAAAGAAATTAGAACAACATGTGGAAATATTTGCTAATCATTTAAAACATTAAAAAGTAAACTTTGGAAATGGTATTCAATTTAATTGAGGTAAAATGTGTAAGACTGATTATGAAGAAGATATACGCTAGGGACAATACTGAAAACAAAATGATGGAAATTACAACATGTTGGATTAATAATGTAAATGGTTGATTGTGAAAAAAAAAAAAATGTATACAATGGAAAATGTTGAATGCAAAATGGAAAAATACTGTACGATGTACTAAGTTGTGAATAAAAAAAAAACAAAACAAAAAAAAAAAAAACAAAAAAAACACAAAATTAGCCGTCTTTCGGTGTCCTTCGGTGTCTTTCGGTGTCCTTCGGTGTCATCTAGTGTCTTTCGGTGATTAGACTCACCGGTTAGTCTGCTCCCAAGTGCGAGCAGAGGTGAAACCCTTCTGCTACAACTGTGGGCACATTTTATCAACTTTGGTAAGCCTGTATTGAAATATCATTTTAAAACTTAAATGTGTTATCAGTATGATATCAGTACAACGTATGAGATTCGAAAGAACATAGAAATTGCTCTGTCGTCGGTCATTATCAGGGGAACGAGTCTCGCGTCAGTCGACGAAAGTCGTCCGATTTGGCTTCACAGACAGTTTCCTGACATGAGAAAGCTTGGCATTCCCAATGGCAACACACTTTAAAAAGTACACATGGCAGATGAGCACATAAACAGATGATTGAAAGAGAGTTTTTAATCATGCAGCTTCATTGTGGCAAGTAGGCCTATGTACTTCTCGAGCGATATTATCAGGATTTCAAATAAACCAGGGAAGTGCCAGCGCTTCCCTGGAGAAACGGAAAGTCTTAAGAAATTTGAAAAGCAGTCTATGACTAGCCCCAAGCCAAGGTACCTCTCCACGTTCTGTCGGCTTAGGGTTAGAAGCCAACACAGCGTAGGGAGGTCCCTTGGGGCCTGTTTATACCCAACTGTAACGAGAGACCGATATTATATGTGTTATACCCAACTGGAGTTACACTTAACCCAACAATAACACTTGTACAATGTATGACTTAGTTTCAATCAGGTTTCAGGGGCACTTACTGACTTAGTACACCTACTCGTGTCTCATTCATTTCCACGACTACATAAAATCAGAAATTTCCAAAGGCAGTTATACAGGTCTAGTCACCTTAGACCAATGAAAAGACTTTGATATGGTCGACGGTCTATGATCAAATCATTTTTAAACTCAAGAAAACAGATTTCCATAAATGGGTTATGGAGTGGAATCAGTGCCTCCAACAATCAACTGTGGCATTCCCCAAGGCAGCATCTTGGGTCTGCTTTTAATTCATTGTTACGTCAATGATATGCCTATTAGTGTGGACTGTAAGCTGCTCCTTTATGTAGATGCCGGTACACTTCTCGTTTCAGGAAAATATCCCTATGTAGTAGCCCATTTGATTTATTTAGAGACGGGCCTTTTCAGTAGGGTCGGTCGGGTTACCAGTGTCGGAGAATATTTGTTCTCTCGGGAATGAATATTTATTCCCCCTTGGAACAAATAGTCGGGAATATTTGTTCCCCAAACGAATATTTGTCCCCCCCCCCCCATTTTATTTTAATTTTCAACATGATTTCTCGCACAATGACATCTGCAGAGGGTATATGTTTAAGATATGTTAAATGATGTTTTACACAAAATGTTTTATTCTTGTTGTGAGCTGTTTCAAAAGTTCATGTTCAAATTAAGCCAAAGGGGAAAGAAATACAGAAACTAAGCTAAATATTAAAACAGCATAACATATAGGGACCATATATATTGTGAATATTACTTCCCCTTCTTGCTAAATAAAATTAGAATGTAACAATTAAGAATTCAAATTACAGAAGCTCAACTATAACTTAAAAATTGAAGCACTGGGACCACCAAATATGCACCGAATATTTGTTCCCCACCCACATAAGGTATATAGGTATATGGGTGAGATGTGATGGTTGTTTTTTCTCACACAGAATGTTATAAATGAAGATTTCAATTACACCACTGTGAAATTTGATGCTCAAAAGAATGAAAATGGGAGAAAAGTACAGAAAGTAAACTACATTTATAAAAATCATAGTGACCATTTCAATTTATGTGAGACACTGATCAGTGTTTGCCAAGACTTAAATCTTTATTTTAATATACTTATGTGTAATTTACATATCTGAAGTACCTTTTACGGTTTTTTGTTAGGCCTTAGATAACTTGAACATTTGTTGAAAAATGTTTAAAATGGATGTTCTTTCCCCTTTTACACATTACCTCCTTTGGCGTCAGTTTAACTAGTTACCTGACACAGCCAGAGGCACCTGTACATGTACGGAATTGCAAGATGCTACTTGACACTGAAGTAGGCCTTATGCTAGTACTTCTGCTAATATTGAAATGGTATATTCTTGATATGGCATTTAATTTGTTTGATTTTCTTTACATAGAATAAAATTCACATGTGAAACAGTTGTCACATTCTTTTCTTTCAAGAGACCCCTTTCACAAGGCTCAGGCTTGCATGTTCCAATCAGCTAAGCCAGCCATAAAAAAATGTTGATTTTATCAAGTGTACACTTTCAAGGGGGGGGGGGGGGGGCACAATAGTGTAACTTTTGTACACTTGTGAAAATGTCTACAATTTATTATGGATGGCCCCTTACAGTTATGATCCTCATTCTGCCATTCCTTAAACATATTCTCCCTCATCTCTGTATGCATCACACCATACCAACCAATGCTCTACAGTCTCATCTGGCTCCTGCGAACAAACTCTGCAGTTACCATTGCTACCTGCAGTCCATTTCTGTCTGCTCTTCTCTAAATTGATAATTCCTGCCCTACTCTGGAACAAATGTGCAATCCTTCATGTCTGTCCATCTGTAAATTTTTTGCTGGTGAGCTCGATACAGTCCATAGTTTTTAAGATAGCCCCATGCTTGCAGGACTTACAAAGTCTATGAAAATCGAGGTCCAGTTTGTTATTGGTGGGGCCACCTGCAGTATTAGGCCTATATAGTATAGGGGTCACAATATTGTATTTGTGTCTTTTTGTCCAGACCCACTTCCTAGTAGTCATTACCCTATTCCGCAGTCTGAACTCTTTACTCGCCATAAACTAACCTGTCACTGTCTAACCTAGAAGTACTATTGTCCATACTGCACATGCTCTTCTGTAGAATTTTGACATAGGCTGTATTAGCCCAAATAAATTAAAGGGTCTTCAGGGGGTAACTACTCAGAACATGTTTTGGTGCCTATACGGTTATGTAAATCCTGTAACAGCTCCAGCATTTTAAATGTTTGATAGATCTTTGTGAAATTAATTTTTGTAGAGGAGTCTTAAGTTGCTATTGATACCAGTGGTGCCACCAATAATTTGATAGAAATTAGGAGCCAAAATAAGTATGCAGAACATATGAAATTCTGTATCTAGAAAAGCAATTGGATTGGACTTGCCAAATTTGTAGGATATATAGACCATGTCCAGTGCTAACATACTACAGTGGTACCTCTCTTGAACGACCCCTCTAATGAGAGACCGCATATCTTTTTAAGACCACTCTCTCAGAATACTGTGCTATCTTTTCCATGTTGTTGTACCTCTAATGAAAGGCCACCTGTTTTGAGAGACCACATTTTGACCTGCCATAGGGGCGGTCTCTCAAATGAGGTACCACTGTATATATAATGTCGGTGATTTTGACCGATTTTTGTGAGCTCAGCAAGCCTGTAAAGTTGCAAAGAGGTGATTATGTAATGCCAGGGAGTTGCATGGACATCAATGGCAAAGTGAATTACCTTGACAACTTATCACGTCACACCGTGTTTACCACAGTGCACCTTGGGGAATCACCGTTGACATGGTCAAAGCAGCGCATATAGGATAACGTGGTTGTGGTCACCGTATCATGGGTGTCAAACTTCAGTCTTCAGACAGAATTCAGTCTTGGGAGCCTTTAACATGCCATTGTTTTCTATTGGAAGAGTTCTAGTTTTGGCCATTTTGCATCGACCATTATCAGTATCATGAAGATTTATTATACTGATGGAATCTTCTGATGTTCGACTTTTTATGTAACAAGCTCTCTTACTTGCTAAGAAGAAAATATTCCTGGGGTATCCCTCCAAAAAATTCCCATAATGGGAATGGATGTACGTCATTTCATCTCATTATAAATGTGCTGAGAGCACTTCCAGGCTCCTCATTGTGTGGATTTGATCACGTGCCACTTACTGTCCAATCAAATTCGTTGTTGTCCATGTGCCTGTCTCATGCCCGCAATGTTGGGAAGGTACAAGTCTTATTACGCAAAGATTGTTGGACCAAGATGTTAAATTTTCACATCATATTTTCACCAAGAAGACTTCTATCGAACAAATCTAGACAGAGACAAAGGCACGAGTGAAAATTCATTACGGACGGCAAGGAAAGTACGCACATTAGTCATCGCACGGTCACATGTGAACGAAGTGAAAATTTGCATTAGGCCTGACACGATGTTGTTGATCACTGTCTCCGATGGGGCACGCTGTTATTGGTGGTTTTTTTTTTTTTAAACAAAATTTAGTTGTTTTGATTTTATTGAAATGTTTGAATGGAACAAATCTGTATGACAGAACAAGGCAGGAATGAAATTTATGATCGAAGGCCGGAAAAAATATACGTTCAACATAGCGGAAAACCATGCCTGGGTGCATGCCCGTGATAGGCTGTGTACACTCGCTTGTGTTGCATGGCTTGTCAAGTTGTAGGCCTACCGTGTTGCTTGATGAAAAAAGTGACCACACTTAACATCAGACTCTTAACACCACCTACGGCATCAAATTTGTCAGGTATATTGAAATAGAAAGTGCACAGAAATATAAATCATGTGATACCTGACCATTTCATCACGTGCAATCAGTCGCAAAAATAACAGAGCCCAGGCATGTTCAATCATGCATGCCGCTTGTTGTGCAAGCTAGTTAAAAAACCGTGCGATACCAGATACTGGCACAGTGGCAGCGTGCTAGGGGTTAAGCCCCCTTCACAATCATTTTTTGGTAGACCAGGGATGTGTTTAGACTTAGTCCTAACAGCAGGTCCCTGGGCAGATTGAATCCATCCTTGGTACAGTCAACAACTTTTAGACCCTTTTACATCAAGTTGGCATATTGGTAACTTTTTATTTAATCTTAAATTTTATAATAATGAGTCACCTACATGAGCATATAGACCCTATGTTATGTTCGTTTCTAGGCTAAGTTACCTGCATGTTTTATTTGTTTATCATTTTGATGTATGTTGATCATACCAATTAAACTCAATCAATCAAATTACATCGAAAGTCTAGATTGCACAATTTCAGACTGGACCCATCGAATCAGTTCATGGACACACTATTTTTTGTGAAAAAGAAGAAAGATGGGTCCAACGAACCCGTACTGAAATAATGTGACCCCTGTATTATTATGGTTAAGTATCAAATTGTTTCGTTTTGTATCGTATCGTCAGTTCCGTATCGGGATACGTATTGTATCGTGAAAAGGTGTATCATTACAGCCCTAGCTGTGATGTAACAAGGGGACAGGGTAATTGATTTACTTTGCCTCTTGTTCAAGTTTAAAGTTTTTCTTCAATAAGTCAAAAAGTTATTACCTGATCTGAACAAACAAACCAGGTATGGGAAGCTGGATGCAGGATGCACATTGTGCACACTCACAATTTTTTAATTGGAGATGAAGGTCAAGGTCAAATGCCCAGTTGGAATATAGGGGTCATTTGGGAATGCTCTGCAGCCCACAGTTTTTTTTTTTTTTTTTAGTTAGGGCCATATAACTTTTAGGACTTATCAAAATATATGTTGACATTAGTGTTTGTGGAGCCATGTAAAGTATTATGTAACATAAACATAAAAGGCCAAAATGTGAAAATCTTGTGTGAGTAGTCCAGCATCCTTAATTTTTCATGAATCTTTATGA
Organism: Hermodice carunculata; assembly: GCA_964020975.1. NCBI lineage: Eukaryota > Metazoa > Annelida > Polychaeta > Eunicida > Amphinomidae > Hermodice > Hermodice carunculata. The sequence goes on from OZ026612.1 coordinate 37,778,069, forward strand.
AATTTAGAAGGATTGTAGAAGAGGTAAAAATTTGGGTTGCTTATGATACTAGTGGCACCATAATTTGACAGATTATGAGCTAAAATATTTTGAAAGATACAAAATTCCCTATTTAAAAAATAATTGAATTAGACATGCCAAATTTATAGGATGTATAGATCATGTCCAATGCTAATAAGTTATATAAGATTAGTGACTTTGACCTATTTTTGTAAGGTCACCAGACCTGTAAACTTGGAACAAGTGATGTTGTAATAGGGTGTAGTTTGGACATAAGTGACAAAGAATTGAGCAAAATTTTATGTGAGTACATTGTATATTTATAAAAGTCTACTTATTGACCTACTTTTTGGGTCATCATGACCCAATGATTGTGTGACCTTGACCTATTTTTAAGGCCATTAAGCACTTAAGAAAAGGACATTTAATTCAATATCTTGATAAAGAATAAGGCAAATGATGCCAAATGTACCACAAATGTGTGTCATATGGATTTTTGATATTGCACATTATGGCTAACCTTTATTTTTCAAGGTCATGGATTGAATATATTTCAGAATTTTTTTTTTTTTTGTGATGTTAGTCAGCAGAGCATTAGGCACAAGGGCCTTAATTTTTTTCTTGTAGTTCTTATTTTCTTTAGAACATACAACCTACTCATACATGTATTTTTGTGTCTGTTCTAGTGTTCACAGTGAGGAGAACCAAGTTCATCCAGGATGGCAGCACAGGTATTTCCTTCCAGAATTAACTCCCGTAATGTCAATGCTATCTTGAGACAGAAGTTAAAATGTGTAAATTTTCATGTTGAACCCATAGTTTGTTACCAACGTTAAATGATTTGGCTTAAATTACCAAACTGTCAAATTTTATGTAAATATTCAAGTAAGTAGCATTCTCCTATTTTTTGAAGTAAAAGAACATGCACTAAATTAACCCAGAAATATAAGAAATCAGGAACATCATTTATCTGTAACATGCATAATTTCTGATAAACTGTAGTACTGTGCCGGCTCTTTCTGCCTGTACATTGGTAAAGTGTATACAAATTAGATCGCTATCTGAACATAATATGTGTGCCAGAATTTACATCCACATGTATATGAAGATCATTTTGTTTTGAGTGGTAAAATACCACTTTCACATTTTCCCACTGTTTGAAAGTATTAAGTATTTAGATTTGTAAGTAACATCCGTTTGTGTCCATTTAAGGTGACATGCATGATTTTAAAAACAAAAAATTGGCAACAAGTTTTGCTACTGTTTTAAATTTTAAAATTCCAACCTGATTTTTAGCTCAGCTGACTTGTCAGTAGCTGAGCTTATCTTACAGTCCTTCCTCTGTCGTTGTCCATCATCCTTTGTCAACAATCGACTTCTTCTCCAAAACCGTCTGCCAGATTCACTTCAAACTTGGTGACAATGTGCCTTGGGTGGGTCTCCACCAAGTTTGTTCCATCGGTCATGCCCCAGGGATTTTGGATTTTTTGTATGTTACGGGTATTTTCGACTTCTTCTCCAGAACCGTCACTCAGATGAAGCTAAAACATGGTGGATATGTTCCTTGTGGTAGGGTCAAACAAAGCTATTCACTAGGAGGCAATGCTGCAAATTCCTGGTGTTTTACAATTTTTTCAATTCGGGTACTTGTCTATAAATGCACCTTTCCTGTTGATTACTATGAAAGTCAATGGGCATTCTAATGCTAATTCACATTTTTTACTTCTGCATAACCGTCGTTCAGATTGACTTCGAATGGTGGCAATGTACAGTGGGTGGGTCTCTAGTAGATTTGTTCAAATGGTCATGCTCTATTGATTTCTGGATTTTTTATGATTTCTTTTGGTTCGTTTTTGGGACAAATCTTAAAAAAATCTTGTCTGAAGCCGCTCACCCAATTGCTTTGATATCACACAGGAACACTCCTAGAGACTCCTAGTTCTGAATCTGTTCGCCAGGTGGTGCTGAGATTTTTTTCCGCTAATTTTTTGTGTGTTATTGCTATTTTTTACTTCTCCAGAACCGTCTCTCTGATTAAGCTGAAACTTGGTGGATATGTTCCTTGTAGAAGGATCAAACAAAGTTGTTCGCTAGGTGGCACTGCTGTGGATTCCTGATTTTTAACGATTTTTTCAATTGAGGTACTTGTCGGTCAATGCAGCTTTACTATTGATTACTATGTAAGTCAATTGACATTCTAATGCTGATTCATGTCTTTGACTTCTTCTGTGAAACTGTCATTCAGATTGACTTCAAACTTGGTGGCAATGTACCTTGGGTGGGTCTCTAGCAGATTTGTTCAAATGGTCATGCTCCATTGATTTTGGATTTTTTTTTTTTTTTTTTTTTTTTGTTCTTATTTGGGCAAATCTTAAAAAATCTTGTTCCCTGGAACTGCATACTTGATTGTTTTCATATCACACAGGAACACTGCTCGGGGCTCTTTGTTCTGAATTTGCGCTGTGATTTTTTTTCTAATTTTTTATGATTTTTGTATGTTATTGCTATTTTTGACTTCTACAGAATCGTCACTCAGATTAAGCTGAAACTTGGTGGATATGTTCCTTGTGGAAGCATCAAAAAATGGTTCATTAGGTGCCAATGCTGGGGATTCCTGATTTTTCAAGATTTTTTAATTTGGGTACTTACTGGTTAATGCACCTTTCCTATTGATTACTATGTAAGTCAACGGGCATTCAAATGGTAATTCACATTTTTGACTTCTGTGAAACCATCAGTCAGATCAACTTTAAATTTAGTGGCAATGTACCTTGGATGGGTCTCTAGCAGATTTATTCAAATGGACACACTCCATTGATTTCTTGATTTTTTTGTCCTTTTTTGGGGGCAAATCTTAAAAAATTGCAAGGGCTATATGTACATTTTTAATATTTAATACAAAGAGAAACTTAACAAACCTAATTCTGTAAGCCCATGTACCGTTTGAACACTATCAAGTCCAATATTCTAAGAGCAAAGTCCTATTCAATACCATTCACTGAAAAACTGTATTGTTCTAAATCATAATAGCAAATTAATTTATGAAAGGAACAAATCATATTCATAAAATTTGAAATTTATAAGAAAGTTTTAGGCATTATTAGCCTTTAAAAATTGGGTCATCAGCGGGGAACCAGCGCAAGACTTGTTTCGGTGCCATTAATCCCCGGACAAGTCATTCTGCTAACTGGCGGCACCATGTTTGCATTTCCAATACAAACATCCCGAGCTGATGTATTACGGAATAAAGCGAATATGATGTTCCTTAGTTAATAGGCCTACTTAAAAATGTAGCCCACATGACATAAGTATGATAAAATTACACCTAACACTCATGATTAGCCTAGCAAAAATGAATAATATAATAATAAACCATCCCACACTTACCTACAGCGCCTGGTCTTACAACTGACCCGACGAGGCCTACCTAACGGACTGATCAGATCAAACTGATTAAACCAGCCTTTCAACTTCAAAGTTCAAGTAAAACGGAAATATAACAACGTGACGTAAAGGAGTCACGCATGTCAGCTGAGCACAGGACTGTCACAGTCTGCTTTTTGAAATAGTGTGATGGTATATGTTGTGCATTGGTTGTTGCTTACAGCTGGCAGCAGGACAGACACGAGTGGTGGCCTACCTGCCTAGCCTCAGAGCTGCTATTCGGCATTTCCGTGCCTTCTGTTCTTACGATGAGCGAAGTCCAAAGGATCCTGAATGGAAAGGAGATAATCGTAAGTGAACCAGTGTAAATGGTGTAATTTCATTTCAGCTTTTAAGAAAACAGGGTATGCCCATTGAAAAGTTGAAACTTTGCTCATGATATAATACAACACATGCATATCAATTTTCTTCCAAAATTGCCTGTCCTATTACTTGGCAACAGCAATAATTATCTGTGGTAATGTGAGTGTGTTGATAGATCCTTGAGTGGTAGCACTAACATTTCTGGCCGTAACAAAAACTTATTTTACACATTATGCATATTTCAAGTTCAATGGTTATTTAAAGAATATGCAATAGAAAGACAAGGGAACTGGTGATGACAGTAGAAACATGATGTACCAAAATGCTTAACCAGTGTTTTGTCCATAGCCAGACTTACCAGAGGCAAGCAAGTTCTGTTCAACCCCTGGGTAAACATAAATATTCACACACACACACAAAAAAAAAAAATATTAGAGAATATGACACCCCACTCCCTCTTTTCTGAAGAAAAAAAAAGGGGGGGGGGGGAATCCAAGTCAGTAAGAGAAGTGTATTTGACCTTCTTTGATACAGGGCCATACAGGTGCTTCCTTGTTGGGCAATATGGCTAAGAACATCCCAGCAGCAGAATGAATGTGTTGTATTCAGGATTTATAGCTGTATCAAAGCATACAAACATAGTTTACTATGATGTTTAGACATTTTAATTTTTAGGTCAATTATCAAAAGTGTTGATTCCAGAATTTCAACAGCGTGTCAGTCAAAATCATGAAATATTTCCATTGCTGTTGGAGATTGTGAAAATGTTATTCAGGTAGATTTACAGTACTGTTTGCTGGCATTATGCAGGGCTGAGAATTTTCAGATCTGTAACATAAGGTTGTGTTCCATGCTTGTTGGAGGCTGTTAAGTGCATTGGTTCCTCTAGGGATGCTGAAGTTTGTCAAGTAACAAAGCATAAAAAGCAAGATCTTGTAGGATTTTGACAGGGAGAGTTGGGGTTATGGACGGTAGCCACCTGCAGTGTTACTAGATCATCACTGGTCAAAATGCACTACCAATCTTTGTTTTATGTTGGAATTATCATAAGGATGTAACGAAAATGAGAGGCTGTTAATACCAACCACAAAGAGCAAAAAGTCAAGTCTGGGCTAAATTGAATTTATACATAGGGTGAAACTTATACATGTAGCACATGTACATTAAAAGATACTCTTGGATAATGATCATTAATCAAAGCATGAGTAGAGCAGACTAAGATTGGTCCTTGCATTCACAGTCAACTAGATAGCTGGATAATAGTGAGCAGTATACATGTACATGTAGTTACTTGATTCCTCAGAAGTTAAGGTTGAGATTGGTCTTTCAATCTCATCAGGGATTTTGTTCAAAATTTTGACATTTCTAAGATTTTTTTTGGTCCAGACATTAACCTTATTGAAAGTTTGAAGATCCAAATGACTCTAGTTCAACTGGCATTGTCTACCTCTCCATCAAGTTGACAGTCATGATCATTCAGGAGGTAGCAATTGTCACTACATGTATTATGATCATTATATACAAAAGGGAGACCACATTTCAGTAGTTTATCCATCTTCTTATGGGTAGTGTCACAAAAGTGCCAAGCTAAGAGACAATAGTTAAAATCATGATAATAAAAACAAGGTTTGCACAGGTTCATGAAGTCCTTGAGAGTAGTTGAATTTGCTACATTTTCAAGGCCTTGAAAACTCTGAAAATTTAACTTTTTGGAACAAAGTCCTGGAAAAATCCTTGAACTTATTCTTTAAGCATCAACCAGTGAACTAAGTTCTACTATGTCACCAAAAGTATGAAATCATTTCCCAAACCTTCTGCCTTTATAAAGTTGAATCACATTTTGATTGAATATTATTCTATCATTTTCCTTTAAAGTGGTTGGTAAATTTATACCTATTTGTTGAAATGTAACACTGCAAATTACAAAGTATTTTTTTAGCTTTTAACCCCCTTTGAACCCATGTGGGCTCGGCAGTTCTCATCAAATTGGGTCTAACCAATCATGTACAGCTTGCTTTCATGTACAGATACAATGTATCAGTCAGGCAGATAACAGAGTTCACCACCTTTGTAGAAAAAGATGGGAAAAGAGCTTGCATATCACAGTGCAATCTGCTCAAGACGAAAGGAGCACCTTTAGGTTCAAATAGTTTCAAAAATGCCTTTCGGTAGGATCCATACATAGATCTGTTTCTTGTACATTTAGGCCTGCTGCCTAACCATGAAAACCTTGTTTTCTTAGATTCAAAGAAATTCTTTACCTACAAATTACATAAATGTCTATAAGATATTTTAAGCTGGGCATGCACCAGAATCCATAATTTCAAGCACAAATTCCAAAAAGTTTTGGGGAAGAACCTTTCATTGTGATTTGAGTGCCCTGTGATGCAAGATATCTAAGCTGCGTTCATTCATGTCACAGAATTCGTGATTTTAAAGTAAATGAATGTAATTAAACTAAAGAAGTCTAAATTTTATTTCATTTTTCATAAAAAACAAATAGTTTATTTATTCATGTCACATAATTTGTGATTAAAAAAAGGTAAAAACTATGAAAACCCTTAGAAGTAAGATGATTACAGGTTTTACTCAAAGTATTAGCTGATACGTTTAAGAACATTTATTTGTCTAGCTGCTTCTCTGCACAGAGAGAGGTATGTTGTATGTAAATTTTTAGCTTGTTAATTTCCACACTGAGTTATTGTATTTGTGTCTTTTTGTGCAGAACCACTTCCTTTTATAAGCTTATGACAGCATTACTCATGGTACTGATCCCAAAGTTGATTTTTAAATGCCTCTTAGACAGGCAAAAAACAATGGCTTGAGGCTTATCAGGAATAGCAAGAATTTCATTTTCTGTAAACTATCCAGTATGAGACATACATATTAATTTCCCGCCACAACATGCCTGGTTGTCCCAGTAACCATAGTCTCGCCTGGCGACATACAGGCAGCTGTCAGTGCGGGCAAGTGGCGTATTACCAATATTTTGGAAATAAAGAATGCTCAGGACAAGCAGATAGAAATTTCTTCTTACATCCAGTTTAGGAAGTACTAAATGAATATGACTTTGGCATTTGTAAACTTAGATTTCACTGAAAAAAAAACCAAACTAATTTTGTGAGAAAGGGGCGCATTATCTGGCCCTGTTTGTGACAGTGATATGCCCGTGATTGACAGCCATGAACCCCGTGCTTTGTGGCAGGAAGGTAATGTACTTGTCTTGTATACTCTTCAGACCTTAGCTCAGATGGTCAATTTCAGACTTTCAGTGTCATGATGACAAGAGGGTAAAGTATTGTCATCTGCAGAGTTTTACATGTACATGTTGTCCTTATACAATGTATAAATATGTACAATGTTTTGTGCCATTTATGTGATTCAATGTGGCACATCACTGTCTGGAAAAAAAAAAAAGTGTGGGGTGGTGTTTTCACTACCTATTCAACATTAACAGGTGGCCTTTTAGATAAAAACTGTCCTGACCTAGAGAAAAGCTGCAGAGACTACAGCATATGGCCGGCCAGTCAGTCATGAGAAATAGGATGCAAAGCCAGTGGGAGGAATCCTGCTTGGTGTCCTGGTTGGTGATGTGACTAATTGCATACATGCAGTATGGCATTCGGAGCAACATGTCTTGCAAAAAAAAAAAAAAAATGTTTATTTTGATATCTGAATCATGGCACTGCAGTAAAAAAGTGCAAATGCCATGATTAAACTGTAGACAATAATTTGCTGTTTTGTATGTGTTTACCATCATGAAGTTGCATGCAAAACTGTCTAACAAGTTTTATTGTTTAGTTTGCAGTGTCCTAAAAATGATTAGCCCCTCAGCAGACCTCTGGTCCCCGAAGTGGAGGACCAGAGAAAGTCTGCTAAGGAGGCAATAAAAATTATTGAAGGTGGCCATTTCAAATTTGATGCAATTCTGTCTTTTATTGGCATGTTCAGGGAACCTGTGTGTGCAACTATAACTTTTTTAATTGTTCACACGTAAAAATGCTCATGTGCTCCTTTTTCCATGCACATCATGCATGTACACGCAGTTCATGTGAACAAGTTTTCACTTGGTGAGCATCAAAGTCAGAAACTTTTTGCCTGAAATCTAAAGGACCTATATGACAATGAGGCTCCCAGTTAAGATCACTGGCCTGTTACAACCAGCTCTTCACAGGCTTGAGTTTGTTCATGTTTTACATACTACCAGGAAGTGGTTTTGGACAAAAAGAGACAAATACAACACATGTAATATATTCCACATGGAAACTACTCGACCAGTCAGACCTACTGATCCCGGTTGCCAAGAGTACACTAATTTCTTGTCATCTGGTTTTGTGACCGTGTATGCCGAGTTTACCGGACATGGTCACTGCTGGTTACATCTCATTCATATGAAGAAATATATTGATGAAGCTTGCCATTATTGAATGTGAAATAATATCAGGAACAGCTAAAGCAGAGTGTTTAATTTGTGGTGGTACATATCTTTCTGTGCTGCACATGCATATTGTCATTATTAAAAGTAAGCTGCTAGCATATCCCACCCTTGTGGTACAGTTGTCCCTGTCTTGAGAGAACACCCCTAGGGCAGGTGAAAATGTGGTCTCTCAAAACAGGTGGTCTTTCATTAGAGGTATAATAACATGGAAAAGATAGCACAGTGTTCTGAGAGAGCGGTCTTAAAAAGATATGCAGTCTCTCATTGGAGGGGTCTCTCAAGACAGGTACCACTGTATTACTGTCTGTGATATATCTTGTGCAGTATAGAGAGTCTGTGCATGGCCCGACAATCTCGATGGTGGAAGTTGTGTTAGATACAGCTATTGCAGGCAACAGGGCTGTGGTAGAATGACAACAGTACATGTACCTCAACTGTAGCTCAGGAATTTCAATAGAAGCTAGCAGTAGGACAAATCAGTCTACTTGTTGTTATGGCAAAAACCAGTTAAAATAGCTGCCTACTTCTGTCATAGAGACTTGTTAAAAAAAAATGTGAAACTCCTGATAACTGCTTTGACATACATCTATCAGTACATCACTTGTTGCCAGCTGAACAGACAAGATTGGAATGTAGAAAGGAAGGCAAAACTTTGTATGCTTTGGAGGCAAGCTTGACTTGTGTTCTTCGACAACATTTTGTGCGGCCTTGACACTAATGGTCAGCTGTTTGGTGAAAATGTGGGTTAAAAGACTGTTTTCACAAGAACTGAACTCTCTGGATCATATAATTTTCTTCCCGCTTGCAAGAAAACAAAAGGTCTAACATGGTCCCCAATGGTAAGAACACCGTATTGATCATGTGATACATTCAGACCCCCTTTTTAAAACAAAAAATTCAGGAGTCTGTGAGGGTACATGTAGGGGTGGATTTTTGTTTTGTATGTTTTAAATATGACTCTGACAGCGTCCACATGCAGGCACTGAGGGGATGGAGTCACTTGGTCCAGCAGTCACAATGATAATGATGCAATTGCCTTATTGGACAGGAGCTTCCTGTGCCTGCTAATGCTACTGCAGTGCTACCACAGTTGCATTTAATATAAAGGTCAGAAGCATTGGGGATAAGATGCAGGAATCCTTCAATGTATATGTATACTTTCTTCAACCTACTGTCTCAGGCATGGCATTCTTGGAATCTACTATGAGCTATCTTGTTTATTTACCTTTCCCTGGTGCATGAGTTGCATTTGCTGTTTAGCTAATTTTCATGCTGTACTTATCTGGTAAAGGGGGTGGTGGGGGGGCATCTGGAGCATGACTTGCCATGCAGCGTAAAACAATCAGTCTTACAGTTTGAGTTGGTACGATGCATTTTTCTGATGGTTGGATATATATCTCAATACATATCATGATGCAATACATATCATGATACAGTGTACTTGGGGATCACATTTATAATTGCCTTCTAAGAATCCCCCAGACTCCCTGTTGCTTTCTTTTTAGGGCACTCAATGAGAGCACATCAGAAACAATACTCAATAGTGATCTAAGGATATCTTTTGGAGGCAACGTTAATAGATAGTGGGCCACATGCCCACAGTTTACCCTAGATCATAATTGTTTCACCTAGTTAGCACTATCATCATGTTATTCTGAATCAATATATATCAAATGTATGGAAATTATACATTAAAAGATTCCCATCAGTTTCATTTTATGACATTTCAAAGAAAAAAAAATATTTTTGAATTTTTTGTGTTATTGTCTAAAAAATTTCCATTACGATAGGTACCATGGTGTACCATTCCACATCGATGTGATGTATCACATAGAAACGTACCAGCCCTACTTGCAGTGAACCTGTTGGTCCTTTTTTGTGGGAAAATTATGTACTAAATTTGCAGAGAATTCTGTCAGTGTCATGAAATGGGCTGGTGGGGTTACAGCACTGTGCCAGAACTGTCATAACATTAGTATAGGAGCACTCGCAGCTCAGTGTTATAAACGTTTAGATCGGCAAAAGCTGTTTGACCAGCAAGGCATGTCTAAGTGCTTTATGTATGATGTATGTACCAGACATCCTGCGAACAGTTTTGTTCTGACCAGTGAACAATAAAGACACATGGATATATATATGTATGTATATATATATATATATATATATATATATATATATATATATATATATATATATATATATATATATATATATATATATATATATATATATATATATATATATATATATATATATATATATATATATATATATATATATATATATATATATATATATTGCGAGAAAGTAGATAAAAGTGTAATGCAACAAAAACTGACAAAGCCATGACATCATTAAGTGTACTGATTGTAGTGGTGTGACACATCAGGGCATGACTGAGCTGTTACACGCACAGTTTGCTGGTCGTGTATTACTAAAGTTTATTTCTTTTCCTTTGCAGACTTCCATCTGAGAGGGAAAGGTATCCATCCTTTCTAATTACTAGCTGCCTGTAAACTTGTGCCAAGTGCATGTTGTTGTGTATGAGTGTGAACATCTGTGTTGAAGACGGAAATTCTGAATTTCAGTAGTGCTAGTATTTTGATTTTTCTGGAACTTGTTAGAAATATTATAGCTCAAATAGTGTTGTTTGGAGATGCAAACATTTTGCTTCTTTTTTGATAAAAGCGAAACATGTTGTTGTGTTTTAACAGCTTATTTCTATTGATTGCCATCCGATCTGACTGTCAGCCTATGTTGATCTATTGCATGCAAGGCAAAATGCTGTAGGCACCTAGATACAGAGTCTCTCTTCAAACAGAAATCACAGATTCTTTTGCAACCATGTAGGCTTCTTTTACAGATGTGGTTTTCTGTTGTGCTACAATAATGAGAGGCAGCAACAGAAACTTGCCCTTGATTTCTTTACATGAAGTCTACGTCATGCTCAACAAATTTACTGGTCCCCATTGCATCTGGGTCCCCAGTGTACTGTTAAATTTTGACGGTGCACCATGGTGTAAAAGTGGGAACAAGTTCTTAACATTCTTGTAGCTTATGTTTATTTTGCTTGTGTTTTAGGCTATTCCACAAGATATTTATCTTGATAATCAAACAGCATGGATGTTCCAGTTTGAAAATGAACCTTTTCTATGAGTTTTGCATTCCTTGCATATTTTGGTTATGTATTATGTCACTAGTTGCATTTGGAATGTGCAATAAGTGGATTATGCTGCCAAACTAAATCATATATTTTGAACTCTTTTAATGCCAACTGCAACTGAAGTCAAACTACTTAACCCTTAAAGCACTGATTTAAGATTCAGTCAACAGCTTTCCTCAGCACACTTTGTGCACATGGTGTCCCGAGGAAAGCTGTTGACTTGACTACTTTTTGCTTTACACTAGGCTTGCTGGTATTTGAATGAAAGGTATCTTCATGAGGAGTTTGAATCTTTTAATTATATGTTTTACGGTAATGAGAAAACCATAATAAGGATGCTAGATTCATATTCCATGTGAAAAGACCATTCATTCATGTACCAACATGCCTAGTGTTCCAGAAAATACAATGGTCAGGGTCGACAGCTTTAACTGAAGAAAGCTGTTGACTCAGTCCACAACTCATCAGTGATACAGGTAAAGAGCACAGTGTGTACAGAACATGTACCTTTAAATGCATCTTGTAATATCAGTTTTTATCTTGTAGCTCTATCTACAGATTGGCCAGACACACGTCTGGGACCTCTGGAACCACAGGATCGGCGCTTCCCCATGCCAGGCCTGACTGGACCATGCCACCACCTGCAGAAACCAGAACAGTCACCACCAGCAGCAACACAGGAGGTGTCAGATGTACTTGCAGGAGAGCTGCCTCAAGACAGACATGCCTGGGTTCTTCAGCAGCTTCTTAATGCACCACAAGGGGTCAGTAACAACAAAAGTAGTTATGTGCTCAGCTGGGCCACATTCACTGCAGTCAAATGCTCCTGGACACTCACTCTTTGTAAGAGAAGTGCATACTGACATTTTGCCCCCTGAATGTCAAGCAGGACTGGGTTTCTGCCATGTTGAAATATGAGCTAAGTCAGGAGCTCAGTGTATAACTTGCACATATTGAATTCTAGGGAATTAAGCATGTAATATACAGGTACACACACTCGTACTTGTGAGGTCACAGGGAGCTACATTGTATTATATGTGTATTCACCTGAATACACAATCAAAGACACTAAACTGTGTTGGACTAGAGGCGTATATTTCCACTGAAGTGTATATAAAAGTAACCGTCATTAAGCTGTTACTGTTGCAGTTGGTGTAATATAATTCTTTGATGAACGTTTCAGCTATAGTGCCAAATATGCTGCGAGAAATCTTGTGATTCCACATGCAACACCTTATTTTTTTGTTCTATTTTTATTTTTTTGGCTGCAACACCTTATTTACCTGTGTTATAGTTGCACTATCAAGCATCAAATTTTCACCCAAAAATACAGGATACAACTTTAACGCCTGGCCAAGATCCTCAGTACATGCACTGAAATTAACTGACATCATCCATGAAGAAGGTCTCATGGACTGATCCTGTAATATGTATTTTTATGTTACAAAAACAGGCTTCTTTTTTTTTGCTGCAAACTAAATTTCATTTCACTCTGGTGCCATAGCAATAAATTGGTTTACTGTCATAGTGTGTGAAACATGCAAAGTGAGCAATACAATTTACCTGTTGGGTTCATACCGTGGCTTGATTTCTCCGTGGAAATGGAGATTCACAAAATGCAAAATATGTTTGAGCATACAAAAGCTGTCAATAAACCAATGCTCACATAGTAAATGTCAAGTCACAGCAGCAACACTATCACAATTTTTTAACATGCACCCTGGTCACTATGTGCACGGGCATGACAAATTCGGATGTCTGACACTGATCTGTAGCATCCAGTCCTTTTATTAGAAACAGACTGCGCTGCAAGTGTAATCCAATCCCCACTGTGATAACATTTTACTTACTGAACCTATCAGGTAGGCCCTTCTTGACCAATCAGAACTAAGAAAAAGCGATAATCACACAGCCACTTCCTGGCGTGCTGATACTTGGCATTTTAACTCTATCATGTCCCACAAGAGCTTTTGCTGCAACTTAGACCTGCAACCACTGTGTATTTCATATAACAGATTAACTCACACATTTCTTATTTATCAACACGTAACAAAGACCATTCATGGTGGCATGACCTATGCCAACAGGTTTCCTTGGTGGTAGTTCGGTGCAATGCGCCCAACCTGTACCAAGGAAAGCTATTGGCTGAGTTATACCCTGACCAGCAATGGGTTGAAGGAAATGCTTTTGTCTCCAAATTTACCTCACAACTGTTACACATGGATAAAGACAGCAGTTTTAAAGTTACTAAGCGGCAAGTAAAAATGAGAAGTAAAAGGAATACACAACGCTATCCCTGTTAACTACAGTGACCTCTACAGGATGGACACAGGAACCTTCTATTGGTAGTCTTACCTATTATATGTAAATTCTTTTGGACAGGTAAATATGTACTTATTAGCAGTGGTATGAGTCCTGTGATTTGTGCTTTGTTCACAAACTACAAATGTATGTTACCTGAAACAAAAAAAAATTAATGTCAGTCAGTAAGTTTGGTAGTTTTGTTAACAAATGTGAAATGCAACTTACCCATGAAATTAAGAGTTTCGTTATTAAAATTGAAGCATCTGTCCTCCTTCAAATTTGTAATTACATGTATTGTGAAAAATTTGGCCCCATTGTGGGCAAGCAGGTGTTTAAAAAACTATATAGTACTAGACACATGGACATATATTGCATTGGAAGGAGAGGGAGGGCAGTTGGGCAGAGGAGGGAGTTCAGCTATGAGTAAGGACCAGCTGGTTCCAGTGTATAATACAGTGTACTTGTAGAGTGGTAACACACATGGTACAATTTACAGTAAGTCCTGGACAGTATATGTAAAGTATGAATAGCCTTCCCGTTGCCTGTTCTTATTTGTGTTCACAGCAAATTGTGTAGATGGAACTTCTTTTGTCATAAAACGTAAGTGGGATTTAATTGTAGAATTTTGTTTGAAAAAACGAGGTCTGGTGATCACCACAATGTATATATGTGGCTAAGTGTTACTATGGAGGTAGATAAAGCTCCATGATGATACTTAAATATGCCAAAACTGACTTATCACAAATAAATGTGTACAGTGAAACCTGTTTTGAGAGACCACTGTAGTGAAAGACCACCTGCCTTTTCAAACCATATTTTCAAGGTCCCTTTTGCTATCTTTGCCATGTTACTGCACCTCCATTGAGAGACCACCTGCCTTATGTGACCACTTTTTGGCCAGCCCCTGGGGTGGTCTCTCAAAACAGGTTTCACTGTATTGCAACTTGTAGTGGCAGGTGGGAGACTCAGAGGAGAGGACTATTTAAAATATCATGTTGCAGCATTCATATCTTTGCAGTGTGGGGTATGAATTAGCTTTTTTACCTACATGCATATAGCTTTGCATGTGTATAAATGGACATGACTGTAAATAATGGTGAATGCACTCAACTGTATTTTTTGTAGGAGATTGAAGGCGACGATGTAACTATGGATAATGTACCACCTACAGTGACTGATGTTTTAGAGTGCCAAGCCCAACAGTGTCCACAGCTACTCAGAAAAGGTCAGTTTATTTGGTTGGTTGCGTCCTGTGTCAGTCAGTCGATTCACTTATGATTGTATGGGAACAGATAAAACGAGGAGCCATCATTACTCCTTAAATGCCTTAAGCAGTGTTTATTGAAGCTGTCAAAACTATTTTAATTGTTAGTATATATATGTATGTCAGTACTGGCTATCTTTGGTTAAAAAAAAAAATAGTTGGGAGGAGGAATGCTTTACATTTTCAAACACAGCAAAATATATTTCGTTCATGTTTTGCTAGGCAACCAAGCACAATTTTGATCCTTTCTCTATTAAACCTTTTTGGAAGTGTAATGTCAAGGCTGATGTTATTTTAAAGTACATTGAATTGTGTCTGGTGTGTTTAGACTTTCAAGATTTATTTCCGGACCATGACTTAAGCAAAGGCCCCCTTACCGTGATCACTATGAGCCAAAAGACACAGAATGACATGAGTGGCTGGAATCCTGATGTAGAAGAAGAAAGGGAGAATCTTATGGAACATGTGAGTTACACGTCAAACACAATTAGAGATATATATCATGAAGGTAAATAATACAGTGGTCCCCCTTGTAAGGCCCCTCTCACCAGAGTTCACCTCTGTTAAAAGACCGCCATTCCTATGCACAAAGTGTGACATTCCTCTTATATTGTCCCTCCCTACAAAATACATACCTCTTAAAAGGCCACATTGGGCTGCCTTTGGGGTGGTCTTATAAGAGGGGGACCACCGAAATAACAATAATTTCTCCCTTATTATGCTCTTAATTTTCAAGCCATCATCAAATTGTCTTTTTTGTGTGAAAAAGAAAGAACACAAGTTTATAGAATATTTTGTCCCAAATGTTGCCATATTTGATCCCTTCTCTGTGAAGTGTTCAAGAAAAATTTAAAGTAAAAAGTTCCTGGACTTTTCACTCAGAAGTTATTGTTACGCTGATTTGATTTTTGGTAGTCTAGTAAGAAAGGGCACCATTATGTTGCCCACATTATATGTCTAAGATACAGTACATGTATATAGAAGATTCAAGTGAGCAGTCACCAAGGACCTGCTTTTTCTATTTGCACTTAAAACATTTTAATCACAAAAAAAAAAAAAAAAAAAAATCAAGCCATGTGAAATCAGCATATATCTTTTTCAGAGTCTGAAAATTAGTTGGAGAAGGTAGGGAGACCTTTGAGAGTTGAGGATCCTTACTAATGATGAGACATAGTAATGAACATTATAGTTATACTTCTTTTCCTTTGCAGTTTGTTCATGGTGCACATGACATTTGTCTTGCTTTACATCAAGCTGGATATTGGGCTGACTTCATTGATCCCAGCTCAGGTCGTCCGGTAAGTCGACTAGATATGCAGTAAAATAGAAGTCTAATGCAGGTGGATATGTTGACAAATAATGTTCAACATGTATATGATGAATGGACTGGTTTTTGAGGAAGCCATGCCAGTTGAGTTGCTAGTTTTGTGATCCAAGATGTTTTAATTTTGAATAGTTGCAATACAAAAAGAAACGGAGCAACTAAAAACAAAGAAAGGAAAATATAAAAAAACACAAAATTATACTTTTGCATCCCAAATAAAATCTATTTATTTTTGGGTTCAGATTAAGTGTTTCTAGCAGTGCTACACAGGTACAGTGGTATAGACTGGGTTTACTGGTTGGTACTTACATGCACAATTATCAGCAATTGTGTGCATACGAATAATACTGAGAAAAGTATGTCAACTCGAAAGTTTATAGCACAAGGGCTACTTGATGCAATCAATTTGGTGCTACCATTCTTGTCCTTTTTTTGCTTGCAGTACTTGGGTGCTTACACAAATGCTACCATGTTTGAGACAGACGAACGTTACCGCAACTTTGGATTTGAGATTGATGACCTTGGGTGCTGCAAAGTCATTAGCCATCACCTTTGGGGAACTCATGCTTTTGTGGGTTGTCTCTTTACAAATGCTCCACTGCATCACCCAGTGTTACAAGAATTATCCAAGCTCCTTCCGACCACGGAGTGAATGACCTGTCTCCTCCAGATCACTGTGTACAGATGCAACACCCTTCTTAATGTACATAAATTAGAAATGAGCAGAGCTTCATGACATTTATTTTGTTAGGATCAAGAGGCCCATTTACCAAGTGTGTACATGGTTTAATATCCTCAGTGACAGAACTAAGTTATTGACCACAGTTGAATAAGGACCTTACCCAATACATCAACATGTTAGTCTTTCTAGGCTGCAAAAGTAAGTGGCTGTCTATACACGTAATGTGTATGGTCGTTGTCATTAGCAAAAGAAGATAAAGACCTTGTGCAATGTGGAAGGCAGATGTGTACAAGGCAAATATGTGCATGGTCCTAGAAATGCAAAAGTTTTTATCGCAGGACAACTTGTGTTATATATACAGTGTGGATTATTTATTCTATTGACATTGTTGCTTGAGTGTTGATATGTTGTACAGGCATGTCTGTGGGGATTAAATTTGTGAACTTGGTCAAGAGAGCGCAAATGAACATAGCAACCTATATTTTCTGGCCAAAAAATAGTTTGTACAGATGCCACATGCATAGTGCATGTATGTGAATAGAAACCAGATTCTTGTGTATATACTTGAAAACCAAAACTAGAAAAAGTGGGACAGTATGAAAAGAAAATCGATACAACCAGTCATTCTGGTGTCAGAGAATATTTGTTCACCTCGCACCCCCACCCTGCACCCCCCCACCCCCCACCCCACCTCCAGTAAGATGAATTTCAGAAGATGGTTTATTAAAACTGTAAAATGACTGATTGAATTGATGATTGGAAAATTTCACAGTACAGGATTGTATTGTGACAATAATTTTGTAAAGATAACAAACAAAAAAACTTTGGATAAGGCTTTTTTATAATAAAAAAATTGAAAGAGATCTCTGTATTCCAAACTTTAACTCCGGAATTATGGGTGTTTTGACCATTAGTAAATGTCTCCATCACAGTCTCCCCCAGGTCATGACAATGCCTGCCAGTCATTTCCTCAGCCCATGGCAATGTCTGCCATGTCAATACAAACCTTAATGCAGAACCTCACACCAAATGCCAAGGTATGTAGGCTCCATGCATGTTGGCATGTGGTAATTAATGGGAGATGCCACTCTATAGATGTTCAGAACTGATGAAAAATCAGAATTTTTGAATGAGCTCTCCAATGTGAAGTAAGGCAGAAGGTATCTCCATATTTTATTTTGTGATATATTGCATGTATATTTACATATATAAGCAAATGTCAATTCAAACACAGCAGCCTAAAGGTTGAAACATATGAGGAATATTCTTTTAATTGAAAGCATACGGACCAAATGTTTAAGGAAAAAAAGTTGCCAAGTCAACTTCTCTGTGATACTAAAAGTAATTTCAGTGAAAAAAAAAGTCAGGACACCAAAACCAAATCAGAGCTCTTTTTTTCATTACTATTATTACATAGGGGGCCAAATGTTAGTTATATCACACATTTAAAATTAAGTACTATTAAGAGATTTTTGCGGGCAAATGAGTAAACAGGTGGTTCACAAGCCGCCTGAAAATTGGTCATTCATATGAGGCATCATAACATGGAAAAGATCAACACAAGGACCTCTGGAAACTGCAGGGCTTTCAGTCAAGATTGTGTAAGTTAAGCAAGTGAAAGCTAGTACACTGTACGTGTATATGTATGGGATATCCTGACGTTCATTACGGGGGGAGGCAAATATTCATGGGCTGGGAAAAAGTGTTCATTCCACTACGGGAATGAATATTCACTGAATATAAATTTGTTCCTGGGGAGCCCTGTGGAGGTATTTTGAAAGTGAAGTCCTTTAAATTTCTGCTGATGGTAGAAATATTGAAGTTAATGATCACCAACACTCATTGAAGGGGGGGGGGGGGGGGGAGATTTTTTGGGGGGGTGGTAGAGGGTTGATTGATCCTTTTCTCAGTTAACCAACCAAAACTGGGTTGTGGACAAATTTTACCTGCTTTGGTGTTTTTGACTAATTTCAACAGTGATGACAGTTTGAATGAGAATTGTATATGCAACCTATTAAGATAACATATCCCAGGTAAACATTTTTTTTTTGGGGGGGGGGGGAGCAGGGGGATCAGGCACTAAGCACCTTACTCATGTTTACCCTTTCTCACTCAAAACCAAAGGGCCTGGATGTAAATTGGCATCTGCCTTAATGTTTTTACTTCAATTTCTTGTCACTAGAAAACTTATTTGAGAAGGTTTGTATGGAAGATCATTCATGGTGGCACATCCTGGGGCAATAGCTTTTCTTGGAATAGTTGGGTGCATTGCACCCAACCATGCCAAGAAAAGCTGTTGACTCAGTCTGATGCTGACTGGGAATGGGTTAAGAAAAGCTTTTGACTCAGTCTTAAGCTGCATCGTAATTCAGGGAAGCCAAGACTTTTTCATTGTCCACAAACAAACAGCAAAAGACTGAACCAGAAAGTCTTCAAAATGCCCCATTTTATTGTTTGTATGTCCTCTATGGAATCAACCTTACAACAAAATAACAAGAATAATTGAATTTTGTCTCCATAGCAGACTAGACCACTCAAAATTTGGATGTTCAATGTATTTAGATTACAGATTTTAGGTGTGCTGCTCAGAGGGCAAAAAGGGGTTAAAACCACACCAATTACATTTACAGCTTGAGGAATTGCAACATTCTGACTTAAATTATTGATGTGGCATAATAACTGCTGGAATTGTTGTTTTGGGTTTTATTCATGGTGTTTTCAACTATGATGGTTACCTGCTTTGAGTAACTTATACACCTGGTAGTTGACAAAACATTGTTTTGTCAATTATATTCTGTGTGTATAAAACAATGCATTGAGTATACAGTCATATATTTTATTGATGCAAATCTGTGTTGCAAACTAATTAATGTGAATGCCAATTACTATTGGTTAATGGAAAAAAAAATTTAGTACCCCTTTCAGTAAGTTGATAATTGGTGTGGTTCTTGACAGAAATATGAATGAGTCTGCCAGGTATGTTTGCTTGAAATGTTAGAAAAAAATCTTGCATAGCATGAGTTTGTTGCTGTGGAGTAACGGTTAATATTAGTGATGGATTGAAACTAGCTTACTGCATGCCACAAAAAATATGTGTATTGCAGGCTAATCTGAAGCCATCGTCACACAACTGGCAAATGTATTGATGTGTAGAACTCATCTGTGTTAGTTGTTGAGGTGATGGACATAAGATACCAAGATGCTTGACAATAGCTCATAATAAGATTAGAAATCGCAGTTTGTGCCATACAGATATTTTCTAAACATTTCCAATGTGCATTTATTGGGCATAAGATATTCAATAACTGCACTTTAAAGATGTCGCATGTGGAAGTGCAGTTCATATCCAGTCAGTGTTGATGAATCAATGCATGTAATCCAAGGCTCTGTGATTATGATGTATGCTTAAGAAAATAAATATTCTGGTTGTTACTTTGGTTGAGTTGAGGCTTATCTTTCAGTGTCAGCATGACCTGGTATAATCTTGAATAAAAATGTCAGTTTGTTCCTTTTGTAATTGACAATGATGCCACAGTGCATTTTGTTGGGATGGAGAATCTCAATGTTCATAATCCTACATAATTTTCGCAGGCATGTGCAGAACAAACAGAATCAACTGGTCGACAGATAAAGGAAAATGTTAGGCAGCGTATGCCGACGTTTTGGGACTTTCTACAGCTGTATGATGGGGATAGTTTGCTAGAAGTGTAGCGGGGACATGTTAATCCTTTGTAAATGAATGGTAGTGACATGCTACCTCTAATGTTGTGTAATTGTAATGTTTCCGTGCCTTTGTGACGCCATACCTGAGAGTGGTGAGCAATCTGACATTAAACCATTGTGGACAACTGATGTTTGAACCATTTTTTTTTATAGATGGAAGATATATGGGGTGTACATCTTTGTGGAATTTATTCATAAATAAAACAAGGAATGTGACAGTCCTGTGCTCAGCTGACTTTACATGCACAGACTGGATTGGTCATGTGAACTTCAGAATGATATCAAGGTCAGCTTTGTTTTAGACCGTCAGTTTGGCTAAGATGAATGTATCCCTTTTCCAATTATTCCAAATTCTAATAATTTGTTAAAAATCAGAAAGTGACAGCAGTACCATGATGTAGTGAACAAATCTGGAGGAGATGAGTTCATGTACATTCCCAATGAGTCTGAAGAGGGTCCAACTTACTATCTGGGAGAAAAAGTTGAGAAAAATTAAAACGCACAAAAATTCTTTCAAAAAGTGAAAAACAATTGCAGCAGCACCTGTCCAACAAAGTAACATCTAGTGGTCCCTAGAAGTGTCCCTAGGCAATTGGCCTTGCAGTTTTGGAGAAGATTTTGCCAAGAAGTGACCCCCCCCCCCAAATTGTAAGAATCGTCAGAGTGTGGCCATTTGAACAAATTGGTAAAGGCCTACTCAAGGTACATCCCCACCAAGTTTGAAGTGAATTTTGACGGTTTTGGAGAAGTCTACAATGTGATTAACCATTGCAATCCCCATTGACTTGCATTGTAATCAATGGGGATGTATGCGTTTACCAATAGGTACCCAAATTGAAGAACTAGTTACAAGTCTGAGATGTGAAATATCATCACACAGTAAATGCTTTCCTTTGACCCTCGCACAAGCTATATTTCTACTGAGTTTCAGAGGAATCTTAAGTGGTAGTTTTGGAGAAGTTGAAATTAGCGAAAAATGCACAAAAATAGATAGAGATCGCAGTGCCCCTTAGTGAACAACTTAAGGTTTAGAGGTCCTTAGAAGTGTCCCTATGCAATTTAAAAGTAATTGGCTTAAGAATTTTTGAGAAGGAAGATTTTGCCAAAAATGAATATGAAAAATTGATGAAAAATCTTAAATATCACTGGAGCATGACTACTTGAACAACCTTGGTAGAGACACGACCCAGTGTACATCCCCACCAAGTTTCAACTAAATCCAGGTTACAGTTTTTGAGAAGTCAAAAATGTGAAGTGCTAACTAGATGGACGTGGAGGACACAATTAAAGGACGATAAGATAATCTTAACTGACTGACAAGTCAGCTCAGCTAACAATTTTCTCTTTCACATGGTCAGATGGGGCTGGATGCCCACTGTCATTAAATTGATACAATGATTTACTAAGGCTTTTCTTGAGAGAAAATATTTGAAAGACAATTTTTGGCAAGAGCTACCAGGACAGGGTTTTCTGGGTCAATAGTGGGGGTGGGAAAGAGGGCAGTATTGGGAACTGCATCATTGATTTATAGTGCATTGTATCAAGTAGATAGCCCCTCCAAAGATAGACCTCTCTCCAAGAAAGGAGAATTGGGTGACACAGGACAATGGCAGCCTTATCTTTTCTGAATTTGATGAAACTTTTGGATGGCTTATTCCTAAGTAAAACCAACCTCTATCAGAATTTACAAAATTACAATCAGCAAAGTAATCACAGGTGTTGACTGAATAATATTCATTCTTCTCTAGGTTGCATTTCCAATTAGTGGTTTGCAGTGATTCATTGTCTGGATGCCAACCCAGACATTTTGTTTTTCCAAGAATTCTTTCTTTCTTTCTTTCTTTCTTTCTTTCTTTCTTTCTTTCTTTCTTTCTTTCTTTCTTTCTTTCTTTCTTTCTTTCTCTCTTTCTTTACGACCAGATTTGTCCGGAGTTCTACTTGGACCCTACTATTCCAAAAACCACCAAACTTGCCATGGTAAATGACCTACCAGTGGAAACAGGCACCTGACTTGGAATAGTCATGATGATTAAAATTATGCAAATAAGGGGCAATTAAAATTTTTAAAGCTCCATATCTTCTAAACTATTGAAGATAGACACAAAGTTCTAACTTACACATATAGGTTTGAGACAACTGGCAAATCCAATAGCATACAAACAACAACAAAAATTTAATGTATGCTAAATTCACCAAATTTCTCCCCAATCCACATACAGGCCTTGAACTGCTTGCTGTATGACTTATTGCTTGACCTCCATGGTGCCCAGCAACCATTTTACATTCATGATTAATTAGCTTGAACCTGTCTCACAGACAGCTTTTTATCCATGCATGCTAGGTGTATGCTGTGGAAGGTTTGGGTCTTGTAGCAAATTGGGGGGGGGGGGGGGGGAGGGACTCCTAACAACTGTGCAATGAGGCTCTCAATAAAATACAGAGTATCTCTTTCTGTTCATGCAGGAATAGATTGACTCTATCCTGCCAATGCTTCTTGACTGAAACTTGTTTCCTAGCTGGTGTGATTTTGCCTGAGGCAATGTCAGTCTGCTGAGCTTATCAGTCCCAAGGGAACACAGGCTCAGATTTCTAGGCAGAACATGCCTGAGTGTACCCTCTGTTAAAAATAGACTAAATACAGAGCTGAGTGGGCCAGACCAATGAGGGTAGAATTTATGTCATATCTCAGTGGACACTTTCATGTCTTTGTTTTCTTATAAATAGTGAGATGAAGCCCCATCTTCATAGCCAATAGTGAGACAGTACAGTTTTGTCCTGGTTCACAGGTACAGTGGTACCTGTTGTATGTGGCCACCCCTTCTGCCAAGAAAAAGTGGCCACAAAGAGCAGGTGACCTGTCACTACAGGTAAAAATACAAAGAAATTGACACCTATGTCTGAGCCTAGTGACCACAAAAAGCAATGCAACTGTTCAGGGCAGTGGTTGCATGCAGTAGGTACCACTGTACATGTTAATGTAGTTTCTTGAACGCCTCTGTTAAAATTTGTTAATTTAATCATGGAGGAATAAACTAGAGTTTATTCCTCCATGATTTAATGAAGGAAGAAATACAGCTTTGTATTGCATGTATACATATCCCGTTGTATTATAATATGTATACACTGTACATATATATGTGCATGTATGAATAATGTACATATACATGCACACATACTCATGCATACTGCCCAGATGGGCTGACCCTCTCAGGAGTGGGCACTTTTCTGTGGTTCCATGGGTGACTTTTGTCTGGTCCCAAGGGTGCCCACTTTAGAAAGGTTTCACTGTAATAATAAACACTGGAATTTTCTTTCTTTCTCTCTCTTTCTTTCTTTCCTACCTACCTTCCTTCCTTCTTTCTTTCTTTCTTTCTTTCTTTCTTTCTTTCTTTCTTTCTTTCTTTCTTTCTTTCTTTATCTTTCTTTCTTTCGATCTTTCTTTCTTCACAACCAAGTTAATCTGGAGATTTTCTCAAGTACTATTTTTCCAAAAACCACCAAACTTGCTGTGGTGACTGACTGAACCAGTGAAATTGTGCATCTCATTTGGAATAGCAGCATGTTTATATTTTCTGAGACCTGCCCTTTAAAAGTATGCAAATTTAGTGGCAATTAAAATTTTAAAAGCACCAAATCTTGCAAAATATTGCAGATACTCAAAATTTCAATCTGCATATATAGGTTTGTGACACCTGCCAATATAATGGACAGTATAAGTTTAGTGGAATTTCAAATTATGCTAATAAGAGGCTTTGAAAAGTTTCAAAGTTGAATATCTCCAAAACTATTTTACATAGACATGCCATTTCAACTTCAATTTATAGGTTTGTGGCAAAGCCACATCCAATGAACCATGAACCAAAGTTGTAGGATTTTAATTTATACAAATTAGGGAAACATGCAAAATGTAAACCTTGAATAGCTTCAAAACTATAATAGATAGAGGTACCATTCCTACTTCAATAAATTATTTATGGGTTTGTGGCAAAGCCCCATCCAATGAACCATTTTAGATTATGTTGAACAATGGCAAAGTGTAGCATTTCAAACTGGTCTCATTTTGAAGACACCCCCAACAGATTTGCTGTGAAGCAAATCTTCTTTTCTAGTTGGTATTTATTTTGTTCTATATACAATTGATGTTTTGCTCACAAGTTCTAGCAATATGTTTTTTTGTTGTTTGTTTTTTTTTTTCTGTTTTGCTTTTTTTTTTTTTTTAAATATTTGATTCATTTTATTTGTTCTTCTTTTCTATTAAATTTATCCATTAATTGAAGATGAGATAAAGGGAGATACCAGTCAAATATGTAGTGTAGAGAATGAGATGAAAAAGTATCAAATTTTAGTTTTTAATACTGCTGTGGGTAGGGGTTTCCTGTGCAGAATTATGCACAGTTGATGTTGAATTTATTTCCAGAAATTGCATACAAACATAGTGGGAACCATAATCGGTTTTAACGGGTTATGATGCTTTGCAACGAGTTTCGCATTTCGACCTTAAAAAATCAGCATTGGCTTCATATAATACATTGTTGTTGAACAAATACCTCCTGTTGTTGCATGTGTTCATAACAAAAGACGGTTTTCCACAGATTGAGACCACGTCGGTTTGTCGATGAGTGGAAATCGCGACCAAACAAAATTGAATAACTGATGCTCCCCTTTGAAGTTTTCTGATTACTAACAGATCCCTGTCGGACCCGCTTACTGGCACTTGCTGACCCCCTGTGTGATGACACACACAATCCAACGCTGTGCCAGGAGCCCGCGTGCTGCGGTCTTCTATCACAATTACTAGCGTGGGTGTGCAACAACTTTGCAAGGCAAGTAATGCGGCATTGGTGTCTTGTTGGAGCAGTACATTCAGATGACCGAAATCCATGTACTAATAGGAAACAGTTTCAGCTGTCAGATTTATCAAACCAGCGGGTATTAGCCATTACTGGCATAAGGTGGCGGGCAATGAAAAGTGTGTCAGACTATGGTCAGACGGTGACAGACCAACGCACAAGCGTAGGTCGAGTGACAGACTGCCCACGGCACGGCACAGGTAGCAGGTCAACTGGGCTAAAGAGGGACCGGGAAAAGTCTGCCACGCGAACCTGACGGAATAAAACTACATGTCAGTAACAGTAACACCCTGGGGGAATCGTCAACGTTATTTTATTGCACCAGTCCAAGGTAACACATACCGACAGGTTCGCATTGCAGATTGGAAAACCATACTTTGTCATAGTATTATAGACATAGATAGAGCCAATCTTACTCCAGGGTAAAAGCATCTTTGACTTTGCATGGCAAGTCGTTTTTAGCATTTAATTCACTACAATAATAGCAAGGTGCGTACCGTGACTGAACACACTCCATGATCTGTTGATCATCGTATAAATCATGGACCTACATGTATTGTCTGATAGTAGTCTAATACCCACGATAATATACATGTAGAGATCATCTACATATTTTCGATACCAGGCTGAGCAAAAGTGGGCAACATATATCCATTCCTGCGGAAAACGAGGTAAAGCAAATGAAAAATAAAGATGATACTTTTAAAGATACGATAAATGCATAAAAACCGTAAAATCTAACACAGAAAATGATCATATTTCAATATTTCACAGCACGGACAGCCTCAGTTCATCGGCGACCCCAGATAACAATCGCAATGTAGCAAATTAACTCTTAAAAGCTACTCCTATTTCTGATAGCAGACAGGTCTCTTTTCAGATGCTGTTCAAGTTATAACTTAAATTGTAGTTGAAAATATTTTTCTGAGTTGTTCACCTTTCCTTGTATGTATAATGTATTTTAAAAATAAAACACTTAATTAGGCCCTTCATAAAATTTTGCTTTTGTTGGAAATTTTCACAAATTTGTGAGAAAGCTGCAAAACTTTGCAATTGGAGACCAAAAAATCAGTTCTTTTAGCCTACAGATTGAAAATATCCTTTAATTAATTCGCAAGTATAATAAGGTAATGATTTATTTTACATCTAGTATTACGTGTCCAGTAATATACTCTAAATTATAGTAAAATGTGAAATAAGCACAGTTTTTCTGATTGCCATCAAAATACCGTCCAATGGGTGGACAAATTTGCCTCAATATGCTATTCAGTCTTGGGCAATCACTGAATCAGATCCTGATTAGCCAAATTATTGTTTCCAAACTATGCCATACCTTAGAAGACTGGTCTGTGTATAAATTTGGCAGCAATGTGTGCAGTGAAACTTGCATGGAGGACACCTGGACAAAAGGGGCACATGCTTTTATGGGATAGTTTTTCCCAAAATGAAATGTTTTTCAGTCTTTTTTTTTTCATACAGACATTAACCAGGTAAAGGGGATACCTGGCTATTATTAGGGACAGTGATTGCAGTACCAATTGAAAACCAGAGGACTGTGACAGTTCTGTAGTTGCTTGGATACAGAGACTGGAGTGGTCCTATGATCTTCAGAATCATATCAAGGTCTCCTTTGTTTAAGACCACCATCACTGTTGGTAACGTGCATATATTTCTAAATTTTCATAATTTATTAATTAGTAAATGTCAGCACCAGCACATAATGAACAGATTTGGTTGAGATCAAGTCCACATATATTCCCAATAAGTTTGAAGCAGATCCAACTGACTGCTTGGAAAAAAAAAAGTGAAGAATAGTGAAAACGTACAAAATTTCTTTGAAAAGCGAAAAATCATTGCCACGCCACATACAGAACAAATTAAGGTTTAGAGGTCCCAGAAGTGGCCCTATGCAATTTCAGAGCAATTTGCCAAGCAGTTTTACTGACAAATGAAAAAGAAAATGCAGAAAAATATTTGAAAACTGTTGGAGCATGACCATTTGAACAAACTCTGTCGAGACTAACTCAGGGTACATGCCCACCAAGTTTGAAGTGAATCTGGTTGACAGTTTTGGAGAAGTAAAAAATGTGAACTTCCATTGCCATCCCCATTGACCTGTCTGGTAATCAATAGGAATGCATGCATTAACCGATTGTCGGACAGGTACTGAAATGAAAAATTTGTTAAAAGTCGGGAATCCAGAGTACCACCATCTAGTGAATCACTTTGTTTAACCTTATGACAAGCTACATTTTCACCAAGTTTCAGAACAATGTGAATGACAGTTTTGGAGCAGAAGTCAAAAATAGCCAAAAATAGTGATAAAAAATAATAAATAAATAAATAGAATAAAAATGCTGTGCCAACTGTTGAATAAATTAAGGTCCCCAGAAGTGTCCCTATGCAATTTCAAGGCAATTGAGTACAGGTTTCAGAGAAAATATTCGTTAAAAAAAAATAGAAATAGAATAAAAATGCTGTGCCAACTGTTGAACAAATGAAGGTCCCCAGAAGTGTCCCTATGCAATTCCAAAGCAATTGACTACAGGTTTCAGAGAATGTTTTTAAAAGATTTGGCCAGAAAATGAAAAAAAATCACTGGAGCATGGCCATTTGAACAAAAATTGTTTGAGACCCACCCAAGGTACATCCCCACAAGTTTTAAGTGAATCTGGCTAACACTTTTGGAGAAGAATACAAAAAAGTGAACTACCATTGCACTCCCCTTGACTTAAATAGTAATCAATATGAATGTGTGCAATAACCAACAAGTAACTACCTGAATGAAAAAGAAAAGTCAGGGACACACAGAAACACCACTTGATAAAAGTTTTGTTTGACCCTTCCAAAAGCTACATTTTGTGCCTGTATTTTTCCGTTTAAAAAAACTAGAAATTCCTGTTCACCAGCCAAAAATTTCTAAATTCCGTTTCAGTAGTTCTCTTTGTATGTAAAATACATTGAGGCAAAACAGCAAATTCCGTTTCAGAGGTGACAAAAATTCATCATTCCGTTCCGTTTCGGTTAAAAACGGAAAAATACTGGCCCTATACATTTCCACCAAGTTTCAGAACAATCTGAGTGATGGTTATGGAGAAGTTGAAAATAGCCAAAAAACACAAAAATTCATTAAAAATTTAGGAAAATGCAGTGGTATCCAGTAGTATCCCTATGCAATGTTGAAGCAATTGGCCAAGTGGTTTCTGAGACTTTTTGTGATTTTGGCAGAAAAGTAACCAAAAAACAATCGTATAAAATAAAAGATCATTGGAGCATGAGCAATTGGACAAATTTGGCTGAGACCCACTGAAGGTAGATCCCCAGCAAGTTTGAACAGGATCTAACCAACAGTTTTGGAGAAGTGGAAAATGTGAACAGATGACAGCGGGTGGGTGAATAATAATTTTATTTAAGCACAACTGACTGACAAGTGGGCTGAGCGGAAACTTGCTTGTCGTATGGGGACAACCTACATTCTCAGTCACTGGAAGTCATTTCACCAATTCAAGCATTTTTGTGTACAGTTGCCCTTCCTACCTAGACCTGGACAAGTCCTTTCCCTTGAGTTGTTTTGTACCACATTAGTGATTAAGATTGAGCGCAAGGATTATTGTGCTTACATCGAAGGTGCAGTAACTTGTGTTAACAGATGGAGCATGGGAGGGAACAACTTGGTGGAGACTGATATCTGCAAATGATATCAACTTGAGGGCACAAAGGCACAGAGAAACCAGGCCTTTGCAGAAATTTCAAAGAAAAGACCTTTCACTGGCGTAGGTAACCCATTGTGGGAGAACTTATCCGTAAACAAAAAAATGACTCGTATGCTTTTGCAGTGTTTAGTCTGCAGATTAAAATACCACAGAAATCATAATCGTTGCCCCAGATGTTTCCTAGAAATAATCAGTAAATGCAGTGCATTTGGAGGTTCCTTCCAAATTTATGTATTAGTTGCATAACGTTACCTCTCAACAACCATTGCCAAGACCTCTGTGTCCGAGCATAATGCCCAAGAAATCGAGTTGAGTTGTCTACTCACTTGATCCTGAAAACCTGATGGTCCAGTGGCGTATTATGTCTCCCGGTGGAAGCCGGGGGACATATTGTTTTAGTGCCCGTTTCTTCCGCTTCTTCTTCTTCTTCTTCTTCTTCTTCTTCTTGTTCATGTTCTTCAACACTTGGTTTCCGTGCGATAAGTCTTGAAGGACTTGACAGAATTTGATGAAACTTGGTAGGATTATGTATCTAGGCAAGACCTAGGTTGGGATTGTATTTGGGTGCCCTTGACGTAATTTTCAAGGTCACAGGGTCACTCATGTGAAATTGGTTTCCGTTCGATAAGTCATGAAGAACTTGATGGAATTAGATGAAACTTGGTATGATTATGTATCTTGGCAAGACCTAGGTTAGGATTGTATTTGGGTGACCTTGGCCTAATTTTCAAGGTCACAGGGTCACTTATGTGAAATTGGTTTCCGTTCGATAAGTCATGAAGAACTTGATGGAATTAGATGAAACTTGGTATGATTATGTATCTTGGCAAGACCTAGGTTAGGATTGTATTTGGGTGACCTTGGCCTAATTTTCAAGGTCACAGGGTCACTTATGTGAAATTGGTTTCCGTGCGATAAGTCTTGAAAAACTTGATGGAATTTGATGAAACTTAATAGGATCATGTATCTTGGCAAGACCTAGGTTGGGATTATATTTGAATGACCTTGAGCGAATTCTCAAGGTCATAGGGTCACTTATGTGAAATTGGTTTCCGTGCGATAAGTCTTTAAGGACTTGACAGAATTCGATGAAACTTGGTAGGATTATGTATCTAGGCAAGACCTAGGTTGGGATTGTATTTGGGTGACCTTGGCCTAATTTTCAAGGTCACAGGGTCACTTATGTGAAATTGGTTTCCGTGTGATAAATCTTGAAGAACTTGATGGAATTTGATGAAACTTGGTAGGATTATGTATCTAGGAAAGACCTAGGTTGGGATTGTATTTGGGTGACCTTGACCAAATTTTCAAGGTCACAGGGTCATTTATGTGAATTTGGTTTCCGTTCGATAAGTCATGAAGAACATGATGGAATTTGATGAAACTTGGTAGGATCATGTATCTTGGCAAGACCTAGGTTGGGATTATATTTGAATGACCTTGAGCGAATTCTCAAGGTCATAGGGTCACTTATATCCAGAGTTTTCTGGGACACTATTATCACCTAGAAACCACCTAACTTGCCATGGCAGTGAAATAGTGCATATCGTTTGGAATACTCTTGATGTTCACAATTATGCAAATTGTGGGCAATTAATTTTAAAAGCTCCATATCTTCCAAACTACTGTAGATAAACACAAAATTATGTCTCCTGGTGGAAGCCGGGGGACATTGTTTTAGTGCCCGTTTCTTCCGCTTCTTCTTGTTGTTGTTGTTGTTGTTCATGTTCTTCAAAACTTCGTTTCCGTGGGATAAGTCTTGAAGGACTTGACAGAATTAGATGAAACTTGGTAGGATTATGTATCTAGGCAAGACCTAGGTTGATGTATTTGGGTGACCTTGACCTAATTTTCAAGGTCACAGGGTCACTTATGTGAAATTGGTTTCCGTTCGATAAGTCATGAAGAACATGATGGAATTTGATGAAACTTGGTAGGATCATGTATCGTGGCAAGACCTAGGTTGGGATTGTATTTGGATGACCTTGAGCGAATTCTCAAGGTCACTGGGTCACTTATGTGAAATTGGTTTCCGTTCAATAAGTCTTTAAGAACTTAATGGAATTTGATGAAACTTGGTAGGATTATGTATCTAGGCAAGACCTAGGTTTGGATTGTATGTGGATGAACTTGACCTAATTTTCAAGGTCACAGGGTCACTTATGTGAAATTGGTTTCTGTTCGATAAGTCATGAAGAACTTGATGGAATTAGATGAAACTTGGTAGGATTATGTATCCTGGCAAGACCTAGGTAGGGATTGTATTTGAATGACCTTGAGCGAATTCTCAAGGTCACAGGGTCACTTATGTGAAATTGGTTTCCGTGCGATAAGTCTTGAAAAACTTGATGGAATTTGATGAAACTTGGTAGGATTATGTATCTTGGCAAGACCTAGGTAGGGATTGTATTTGAATGACCTTGAGCGAATTCTCAAGGTCACAGGGTCACTTATGTGAAATTGGTTTCCGTTCGATAAGTCTTGAAAATCTTGATGGAATTTGATGAAACTTGGTAGGATTATGTATCTTGGCAAGACCTAGGTTGGGATTGTATTTGGATGACCTTGACCTAATTTTCAAGGTCACAGGGTCATTTATGTGAAATTGGTTTCTCTGCAATAAGTGTTGAAGAACTTGATGAAAATTGCTAGAGTAATGTATCTGGGTGAGAGCTAAAATAGGATTGTAATTTTCACTCAAACTTGGTCATTTGTAATTTGTTATCACCTGTAGCTTATTCAGAGACGTAAGTGTTTCACCGGGAGACATTTGATTTTCTGTTGGAAAATCAGTCTGTTCTAGTTTCTTTTATGTTGCAGCAGACTGCCACATCTGCTCTTGGCACCAATCCAAAAGTTGTCCATGCTTTGGAGGTGATGTCACAGAGCATGATGCAACATGCTGAGATGTTGCATGCGTTGTTTGCCCCCCTCTCAGCAGGGTGTTTCTTCTTCGGTCTCTGCAACGAAGAAGTCGGCCAAGCGTCGACTGCAGCTGTCGAGATCTGGGTCCTCCAGATCTGAGCACTTGGACAAGCAATACGTTGTTTGACAAGGCTTCTGGCATTACTGCCCCCCAGCTAGTCTGGAGTCTTCAGACTTGGACACCGAGGGGGAGGATGAGCTTCTGATGTTGGATTCTTTCGCCAGCAGATTTCAACCTAGGTCGAGGGCTCACCGTTCACGCTGTTGGCACTCTAACAGGCGCAGAGAGCTGGTGTCAGTGGCTTCTGCAGAAGGTCCTACCCCTGCCCCGATGGACATAGCATCTGCCCCTGCCAAGTGCTTTGACCATGTCAAAGCTCTTATTCAGAGCCTGGTTGGTGACCAATCAGTGGTCCAACCATAGGAGGAGAGGTCGGGCACTGTTGCCCTGTCATGCTGGGGCTTGTCTCTCGAGACCACGAGTCAACGTAGGTCCATACCTTTTTTGCCCTTTGTAGCTGAGTTTAACAACCAGCTCAGGGCCAAAACATGCGGCACACAAGTTTTTGTGGAGCCGCCAATGTCTGGCTATTTGAGGCTGGGGCGACTTCTCCCTAAGCCGGATGTCCAGGGGAGGTGGTACTGTGCACCTGAGCAGCTCTTCCTGTCAAGTTCACTGCCGGTGGTCTTAGACTGGGAGGAGTTTGATGCTCGGTAGCCGAAAACCATTTTGGACCATTGGGGGAAGATGCCCAAGGATCCGTCCGTGTGGCGTCCTACTCCAATGTGTCATTGGCTGTTTTGGGGTCTCTGCTTGATAACCTCAAGGGCTCTTTTCAGATCACAGAGGCAGTGTGAGACCGGGTAGAATAGGTGACACTCCTCGCAAGTTCATTCTCGTGAGCTGTTGATTGCCAGGTGCGAACGGCTTGCAAGCTTGAGGCGAACCTTCGTTTGTTACGCGTAGGGATGCCTATCTCCAGGGTCAGAAGCTGCCTGACCCAATTTTTCGTAGAGCCCACGTGGGGCCCCTCTTCTCAAAAACTCGGTTTGGAGGAGAAGTTGTGAAAGTGATCCGTCAGGCGTAGGCCCGTTTGGCTGACCAGGCATGCTCCTAGGCACCGGTCGACTCTGCTTCGTAATTGTCGTCCTTGGCCGCCTGTGCCCCGAACCGCAGTACTTCTCGGACCGCGTCTACCCATCCCTGGATTCATGCTCCCTCAAGGACCTGATGACCTGGAAAGGGTAGACAGCTATCCAGGAAGGGCAAGCCTTCCAGTAGAGACAAGAAATCGGGAAAGCCTCAGCGTTTCTGACTCTTGTATCCAGGAAGAGGTCTCAGGATTGCCAAATGCTACCTTGTTAGACTTTGTGCAGTGCCCGGTCTGCCACTGCCTCACTGCATATCATGTGCAGTGGGAGTCTATCACAGACGATTCGTCACCTCAACATTGGCTACACGCTGTCTTTTGACAAAAACAGCCCTCCTTTAAGCCAAGAACCATGGTGGTTCCCTCCACCCACCTCGGAACTGGAGGCTGTTCACACGGCTTGGAGGAAGCGCACCATAGAGCTAGTAGATGACCAAGGTTCTCCCAGCTTCTACAGCCTACTCTTCCTGGTCCCCAAGAGGGATAGAAGATGGCGCCCAGTCATAGACCTGTCGACGCTGAACACCTACATGGAAGTCCAGGCCTTTTGGATGGAGATACCCCAGTCGGTGGCAGTAGCCTTAAGGCCCCTGGAGTGGACAATGTCCATGGATCTTAAGGACGTGTTCTTCCACATGCAAATCACGGAGGCTTGACGAAAGGGTCTCATGTTTCCATTTGCGGGCCAAATATACCAGTTCGTGGTGCTTCCATTCGCACGGCACCGCTGGTATTTACCAGGTTGGCACAGACAGTTGCTGCTTACCTTCATCGCTCAGCTGTTCGCATTCACGTGTACCTGGGAGATTGGCTTATCCAGGTGCTTCAGCGCCTGGATTTGCAGCGTCACACACAGACTGTTCTGGAACAACACTTGGGCCTGATGGTGAACCTACCCAAGTCCAGTCTTCAGCCAGAGCAGATTTTTTGTCTTCCTCAGCATCCAGTTCAACCTGGCAGCCTACATCTGTCATCCTTCGAAGGAAAAGTGGCGCTTCAGTCTTGGCTCAGGCCCTTTCAGACTGGCAAGGTTCTTTTTTGTATTTTTAACATTTCACTGTAGTTTTAATTTCACTGTTTTAGACGTAATTCCTATTCAAACAATGTTCAAGTACTATTTCATTGTGTTTTTATTTTCATGGTTTTGTGCCATCAGTGAAAAACGCAAAAATAAAAGTGCAGTGAAATTACAGTATTCATGTCATGTACACTTCAGGCACCATAGATACCCAGCTAGAGCTTCCTTAGATGGCTAGAGCTTCCTAAGACAGGTTTGCTTGACCCTCATTTGGCCAAGCAGCAGAGAAAGATGTCTCTGAAACATCTTAGTGAATGTGACGGACCTGCAGGCCTGACTCAGTACTGCAAGCTTTATATTTATTACTCTGACACCAAATATCATTATGCGTCTGTAACTAATTTATGTTCTTTTAGAAAAAAACTGTATCAAATTGAGTTTAATTTTCAAAATCGACCAAGGGGTACTCAGGTTATTAATGCACAGAAAGCTTGACCTGGCTGAAAGTAAGGCCCAAGAAAAAGTATTGGGAGGGCAGCTGCAAAGCAGCAGCTGGTGTGTACCCAGGGATCAGATTGCAGGCATGACTGCACATGGAAGCTGGGGGAAGGGATGGGCAAATGAGGGTGAAAAACTCTGGTTGGCTGGTAGCTGAATTGTACGCCTAAATGAAACATTAATAGGAAAACGCCTGCGACCTTTAATTGGTACCCTGAGTGACATTGGAAGGTCAGACTGATTATTCAGTAGATAACTTGAAATTTACTTCAGCTAGGACTCTGATGTTACACATGATCATGATCCTGTCAGAAGGTCAGACTGGTAAGCTATATGTTTGACCTTGAGATCATTCCCAAGGTCACAGATCACATCATCATCATCATCATCA
This sequence comes from Hermodice carunculata, assembly GCA_964020975.1. Lineage (NCBI taxonomy): Eukaryota > Metazoa > Annelida > Polychaeta > Eunicida > Amphinomidae > Hermodice > Hermodice carunculata. The sequence goes on from OZ026612.1 coordinate 37,813,260, forward strand.
TCATTGTCAACTGAGCACAGGATCATCATGGCCCTTTTGTTTATGGTGTTGGCATTTTGTTATTAGTACATGTAGCAATCAACACAGCAGTCTGTCTCTGTCCCTCAATCCATCTGGATTTGTTTTCTGCAAAAGACTTGATCATTCAATTTTCTTCAAACTCATAATGTTTATCTGAGCATAGTCTGGCCTACAATAATTGATGAAGCTTCACCTTGACCTCAAGGTGAAGGCTACTGGGTCAGCCAAAGAAAATCCAGTTTTATGCAGTATCTGTAGAAAATTTAATAAAGTTGATCAAACTTTGTTGTAATATGTGGCCAGCTGTATTGCTGGAAGTATTTAAGTCGCAGATGACCCTGAGGTTAATAATCAAGGTCACACTGCTCTAAAAAAAAAAAGTCAATTTCTTGCAATATCTCTAGAAAGATTTAATGGAAGCTCATCAAACTTGGTCACTTTTTACGTCCAGGTAAGACTTTGCCTGGCAGTGGTCACAGGTGACATAAAGGTCATAGGTCAAGGTCACAAGGCCCTTTAAAAAAAATTGTGTTTGATTCAATACCAAGAGGATTTGATGAGAGTTCACCAAACTTAATAGCAGTTTGAATGCAGTGGGAATTTGTATGGAGTAACTTATGGGTGACCTTAGGGTCAAAGGTTGAGGTTACATGGCCCTTCAATCATCACAAGTTTCTTTGCAGTGTCTCGAAAAGTATTGACAAAAGTTCATCAAACTCAGTTACAGTGTGTATCCAGGAAAAAGTTTACTTGGGGTTTTATTACGGTTGACTTGACTGTTTTTGCAATGTACATGATTGTAACCCTGTAAGTACTCCTGAAATGTTAGCTGTGTAGTGTTCATTTGTTGAACTTGATAAGGTGTACTGGTATATGCTTTCAAGAAATATAGAAATAAGAAGTGCTTAGTTTTGTAGAGGCTTTGACAGTCCAGCATTCACATATCAATTAAAGTGCATTTACACAGGAATCTGAGGGTTTTTTATCTTTAAAGTTGTCTGTTGAGTGTCATATCTATTTTGGCAAAAAAAATTTCTGTTCAGGGCTTTCTAAATTATTCACTTATTTATGAAATGACGGGTGTTAAATTATCTGTTCAATGTGCAATATGAAATGTCCAATAACAGGTCAAAACAACCTTTTCGGTAGATATTTCATCTTTCATTTGAGAGGAAGACGCACAGCAAGTTTACCTGTTGCCCATCCTCGCTACTGACCTACTACTTTTGTTTTTGTGAAAACCCGCATTACACGCACATGATTACATAATAAAAGGTTGGTGTGACAGAAAAAAAAAAAAAAGATCATTGACACATGAGTGCACAAGGAAAGCACTGTTTCTTTATTTCATTAATTGGAATATGGCCTTGTCTTGTTATTTTGTGCATGAATTTGCATTTTTGTGTAGAATATAGAAAAAAAAAAGCCCAATTTCTGTCATGATATGCAGATTTGCTGATAACTTGAAACAGATGATTATCACTGAACTTACTAAATTATTTTTCCTTCCTTTACCACACTGGTCAGTTACCGTTCTTTTCTTCTCTTTGAACTCTTTCAGGTTTGAATTCAGGGATGAGAAAGTGTCGTGGTCCAGAACTGCAATTCGCTTGGACAAGACCGACATGACGTCCTGAGAAACACAGAAGTCACAAATGGTGGTACTTCAAGGTGCCATCGTTTATAGATCTATGATTTGACTGCAGAGCCCGAGAGAATGGGCCCACAAGTGAGAGAGCCAGTCGTATATGTGGTGGTCCCTGCCATTCTGCCAGCCTGTTCACATCAGGTAGACTGTCTGCAGTATGTACTCACTGCCCCAGTGACAATACCCCAGTCGCTGCCCCCTCTGGCAGTATCCACTCAGGTCTGTGATGGACAAAGTGCTGCTGTCACTGACCTGTTAGAGTTCAGAAATGGAGGGATTCACAGCACCAGACTGCCACCAGTGGATGTCCTGGTACCACCGCCGCCACCTGGTGAGGAGGACATTGCCCAGAAGGTGGCACAACGACTACAGTCGATCTTTCGACCATTTGAGTCATATTTAAGCAAAAGAACAGTGATAAATTCCTTGGACCTTGCAACGGCTGATTTGAATTCTAGGGGAGAGCATCAGAACGATTTGACGTCTGCACGAGGGCAAACTCCAGAAATAAGACCACTTGTGATAAAGCCAAGGAAATGTGCAGGGTCACAACTTGGTACTGATCAGAACGCCCGCAAACAGTGTGTAGATAGGATGGAAGATTGTGTTGAGAACTTGGTTTCCTATGTCAGGACTCTCCCACCTGTAGAGCAAGGGCTTGTTGGTGTAATGTCATCAAAATCAAGACACTCAATTGACAGCCCACAGAGCACAGAGGGGGAAACATTGGCAGATTTATCACAGAGTATCAGCAGATCTTTGTCCACGGCAATGGCAACAGAGTCCATGCATCTTTCTGGTGGTATGCAGCCCCCAAGGCTGATGGACTCCTCAGTTTTGCCAAACCAACAGCTGCAGTGGTCTGTAACCTTAAACCACATGAATGACCAGTCAGTGTGTGCCCATGCTGAAACAAACAGTCATCCATCTGCACAAGGAGATGAAAATGTGTCTGTCACCTGCCAGGATGGATCAGATTATATTGCAGAACCCATTCCCAGTCCCAGTGTCATGGGTCAGAACACAGCCTCCGATGTTGCTGATGAAGGCTGTGAAGAAGTGTATGACTTAACACGAGTCAAGATGGAACCTCAACCTTTACCGGGGCCAGATTACCAGATACCTTTCATCACAGCAGGTGGCTTTAAAGATGAAAATGACACATTTGGGACAATGAATTTGTCAGTGCAACCTGATATATGTCAGACGGACACAAGACTGGTTGAGTCAACAAGAAGGACCAAAACCAGACAGAGGTGGGCATGTGACATGTGCACTTACACTTGTGCCTCTGAGAAAACACTCCACAGACACAAGAGGACACACAAAACCACAGTGCAGAGAAAATCTACCCGCCAAAAGCGTCCAAAGGAAAAAGAAATTAAGACAATATCAAAATGGGCGTGTCATTTATGCAAATTTATGTGTGGCTCCGACAGGGTGCTGCAGGAACATATGGGAAAAAGCCACAGACCCACCGTAATGCCAGAACGCAAGCCCTGTCGAGGGGCACTGCACAAGTATCGCTGCGCGTACTGTCCTCGCCACTACAAGATTAGAATCTGTTTAGTGACTCATCACAGACGCTGTCATCCAGGTCTGAAGCCATCCATACGATCCAGTAGTGATGACTGGGACTATGGGGAGGATGACAAAGTCAGCCAGCAAGCCCAAACAGCAGTACTACAAGAAGACGTCCCAAGCGTGCCAAAGGAGGACACGAAGCGAAAAAAGAGGGAGAAAAGGCCCAAGAAGCCAATATATGATATATTTGCTTCAGAAGAAAGCCAAGTTTCGGGCATGGTCAAGTGCTCGTTTTGTGAATTACTTTTTGCAGATGTGAAAGGGTTATTTGTGCATCAGGTACAGAAGCACCGAGAGAAAATTAATAGTGTCCGAGCCAAAGACAGGAAAACGTACCTTTGTCACCTGTGTGGCAATTCATTTTACTCCTCACTGTCCCTGCGTTCACACTTGTGGCGAATTCACCAAGAGAAACCCACTACAGTGTCTGTCATATCACCCGATGCACTTACGTGTGCCAGGAAGGACTGCAACTTTGTGACCCATGATATTATGAAAATGAGGAAGCACAGACAAAGACATGCATACAAGGACTTGAAATTGACCATGTGTACAAAGTGTGGCAAGATGGTGAAGTGCCTACACAACCACATGAAGAGCCACATTGATCTGTTCCAGTATGTCTGTGATCAGCCAGGGTGCACGGCAAAGTTTCGAAAAGAGGCTAATCTGAAAGTACACAAGATGAGACACTCTGGGGAGAAACCCATGAAGTGTGACCTTTGCCCCTATGCCTGTCGTCAAAGGCCTTGTATGGACTTTCACATGAAGTCGAAACATGGAATGATCAAGAAACTTGACACAAAGAATAGGTCATATTATGTATTACCTGAAATGGAAGTCTTACAAAATGTCACATGAAAAATGTCTGTGGTATGATGAACAATTTGAAGTCCCTACATATGGATATTGACTGTCATTCACATAAATATTATTTTAGGCATGTCTTTTATTCATAACAGTTTCATGCTGTTAATTTGTCTCTGTGTTTATGCATTTCTTTTTTTAAATATTCAACCTATAGAGTGCATGGAAATTCCAGCATTAGCAGCATTTCAGGCACCCATGTTTTTAAGTAGCACAGTGAATTCTAATTAAAAAAAAGTAAACATTTATCTAGGAGCATTGACTGTGTTTAACACTATATGTATAGTTCTTGCACTTTTACATCATATTGTTGCTAAGTTGATCTTACACGGTGAAAAGAGTCAGTCTTGTACTATAAGTGTGTTTTATTTGTCTTTTTATGCCTCCCCAACAGTGGGAGAAGGCAAATATGTTTTTGGGTTGTCTGTTCGTGCAGCTGTCAATCTGCCTTTGTTGGCGCTATATCTTCAATTTCCTTAATGGGTTTTTCTCAAATTTGGTACACAGATGTATTCTTGGACTCCCAGTAGCTGATTAGAATTTGAGGTCAGTGGGACTAAGGAGCCTAAATAGCCTATTCTAGGCTCCTTGGTGGGACCTAGTTCCCACTTACTGTGACCTATTTACTCCCTATCTGAGCATTGTAAGCACAACATCTCCTGAATGCCCAGATGGATTTTTATAAGATTTGATACACATATGCTTCTGTGGACCCCCAATTGGTGTTTAGATAACGAGGTCACTGTGACCTAGTTACAGCTTAGCATGACCTATTTACTGCCCATATGAGCTTTGTTAGGGCCATATCATCAAAATGCAATTATACAATTTGATACATAGCTCATACCCAGACCCCCTTTAGCTGATTAGAATTCAAGGTCACTGTGACCTATTAGTGTCCATCTTTGTTACCATGATATCTTCAAAATGCTTGGATGAATTTTTCTCAAATTTGGTACAGAAATGCATTGCTTTGCATAGTGTATGTAATTAAGATTTTAGGTCACTATGATCTGTTTACATGTCGGATGTTGAAGAGCAATGTGTTGGTAGTTTAAGGGCGGGTGAACAGGGGCAGTGGGGTGGCATTCCAGTGATTGGGTGCAATCACAGTGGTCTAGTTATTTATGTTTTTGTTTTTGTTTTTTTCTTTGTCACAGTGACAGTTTCATTTGGTTACAAGTTCAAATAAATGGTTTAGAAAAAACATGAGTTCTCAAGTATGTGGCAGTAAACCTGCCCCCATGTGTTCTAGCCCATGCACTGTCATAAATTGTTTGTGTTTGGTTGAAAAAAAAAAACTTAATGCACTCTTATAAATTGTTTGTGTTTGTTCGAAAAACTTAATATAGATGAAAAAAAAGCAATATAACTAAGAAAAAAACTATTGCAGTATTCAGATTCTTTATTTTTGCATGTTTAAATTTTCACTTTTTTGTATTTTTGCCATTTCAGTGTAGTATTTATTTCACCATCTTGGACATAATTCCTGTTCAAACAATAGCCTGAAAATACTATTTCACTGTGTTTTTAATTTCAGGGTTTTGTGCCATCACCCAAATAAGTGAAAATATGAATACAGTGAAATTAAAACAATTTATAGTACATGTATATCCACCTTCATCACATCAAATATTACGTTTTTGCTGTGTTTTAAAAAAACAGAATGACCAAGGAGGTGAAATATATTTAAATGGCATTGCATAGAAAGCTTCATTGGATGATCATGTGATTCAATTTGCTAAAGAGACCCACACATTTTGTACAATGTAGTTTTAGGTCATGATTTAAATTTGTGTAGTGCCAGCTTGGGAGTATAAGACACTTGAATGGACAGGTGGTTGCTGATATAAACATGATGAATAATAATGAAATGTCAATTTAGATCAATGTACCCATCAAGAATGTAACACGCACTGTCCATAGGTGTATGTCGAGGTTATTCGCTCACTGTGTTGATCAGTGTTCCAAAAACCATTCATTATGGGATTAGAAAGTGTGTGAGCAGAAAACTCTAAACCATGTCTATGTAATATTAATCAAGATTTAAAGGTTGGAAGTTTTTGGGCAGCTGGATGTGGAATTTCATTTGGACGGAAAGGTGTAGTCAGTAACATGTACATGTATTTCAAATTGAGTGTAGGGAATAATTCCTGAGCGTGTGTTAAGTTCAGTTTTGCCATCAAGTGTTATATATATCTATAGGGATGTCACTGACATGCACAGATTTTATTGCATGGTGGCCATCATAGAATTTTATCTTGTTACATGCTGGAATAGGCATTACGATGATAAATTTTGTGTGCTTACCTACAGTTATAATTTTCATTATTCCATCTTTGCCCTTTCCTATCCCCCTCCCTGAAAGCCAGTGATTCAAAATAAAGGAGAGAAACATTAATTACAACCATGTTTTTACTAATGGTTAAAATATATTTATAGATAATAATTTGTTACCGTGTTCTGAGTGACAGTTTAAGCATATTTTTAAATCACATTGACAAAATACTTATCTTTTTTTTACCTGGAGTTACCCATCTAGAAGGACAATGTAACTGGATATAATTTTATTTTGACCTAACAGATTTTATAAGAGGAGACAACATGCAAAGTTGGCATGTTCTACAGAGATACCTGATAGAACAAAGACACACCAATACCCTAGTGGGTAAGGCAGCCCGTATGCAGGGTCAAAGACTGTTTAAAAAGGTTTACACATAGAAATCTGTCAAAGGTGTATCCTGGAACCTGGAAGGCATAAGTGTGATTTAAATGTCCTGAATCTATCTCCGTTTTCAGTCATCACTGTTAAATTAATGTTGATCAAGCTTCAATTTGGTTTGCAAATTTTCAAATAACTTCATCCAACAGATCCTTTTAGGACCCCAGAGGGCAGCACTTCAGGGTGTTCATTTGCATAATTTTACTCGTTTGCATAACAACAAATGTCCTTGGACCTTTTGTTAAGCAAATATCCAAATTTATGTAAATCAACACCACCAGGTGCTGCCACCTGGTGTCCTAAATTCCACTATTGTGACCAAATTCTGAAGTTTGTACAAAGTTAGCCGTGATCTAAATGCATATGAACGAGACTTAAAAATGATATAATGGATTTTCTGCTTGTATAAAAGTTCTGCAAAATTGAACTTCAAATGTATAGTGATATCCATTAAAGGAATAAAGCTGAAATGTTTAGGAAAAGGAAGTAAGTACCATTTACTCAGCTCTGTAGTATCACTGATAATGTCTTGGTAAGACGGGTAGTTTGATTGTGTAAGGCTATTTTGATATTTGCACATGTGTACGTTACATTTCAAATTTCTCTTGAACATCTCTTGTACATTTTTTTTTCTCGCTGGTCAGAATATAAATCTTGTGATGACCTTTCCAAAGGTATACTTTTAGTATGTTGTTTTTATCGTTTGCTTTTATTGCGTGTTAACAAATGTATACTTTCATTGTGTTGTTTACATCATTTGCTTTCCGACTGAGGGTAATCTCTTTGAGACGGTCGGGACCTTTATATTTTACATATATTTTGTGCCCTTTAAATGTATCTTTATACATTTTGGTTTTGAGGTTGGTCATATTTTAGCTGAACCATTTCCCTGCCAGTTGTGGTAAAAGCTGTGCTCATTTGAATAAGAGTGATGATGATGATTCCAGATTCAAATGATAAAAAAAATTACTTTCTCAAATGAAATGACAGCATGCCTGTAGCACCTGAACACCAACAGTGATATTGGACAACAGCTTTCCTTGGCACGTACCAAGAAATACTGTTGACTCAGTCAACAGCTTTCCCATAAAGAGTTATTTTACTGTGATGCAGGTTCATGCCAATAAAGCAGAAGTGTTTATAATATTGTCAAGCATTTATCATCCGTATATATGTTGCAAAAAGAGTGTTGATATGTAGCGCTGAATGCTGTTGTTTATTCCTGAAAAGTGACTCCACAGGGTTATTGAAAAGTGATCGTTAAATTTAAATGTACTTTTAATTAGAAACACTGGGATATATTGTGTCATTATAGTGAGCAATTTATCCATGTTTTGCCAGTGCAATGTGTCGCTGATGGTGACCTTAGGCTTTTCTTACTGTGTTAAGTGACAACAAAACCGTGCCCAGTCAAACAGAAGCTTTTTCATCCCATATTTACACACAATTTGACTTATAAATATAATTGACTGTTATTTAAAATTTATGAATACAAGAAGTCCTTGCACTCATCCTGAACTGACACCAAAAAGTTCTAATGAATCGGTAGCTGTGCTATGAAGACTTCAATTGTTTTTCTCCTGTTTTTAAAACATAGGGTTATGTATGGCAGGGATGGGGTCGGCTGCTTCACGGCCATGAAAATTTTGGAGAATATGGGGGCATGTATAGCCTGCTAAACTTTGAACTCAAAGCAAATATTCAAGTTATGTGTAAACGTCAACATGTGTTTTGTTTAAAAACAAAGACGTGGGTCAATTATGTTTTTGACAGTCAATTATTTATAATTGTGCAGTTTGACAGGCATAGGGTTTGCAGAGTTGTCAAGTCTGACTCAAGAAATTGTCACAGAGCCATTGTATCATGAAACAGTCGAGAGCATTAACCCTCTCCCTCTAAATTGCCCTCCAGTGACCAGATATGAATCCTCATCTGCTTTGATGTTTGTACTTCAATTTTCATTAGGCTTGTTGACCATAGGTTGCATTGCTTATGCAATCACTCCTGTCTTTCTGTCGGTGTGTGAACTTTTGCCTGTGAGTGCGCTACAGTCCACAGTTTTCAAGCTAGCCCATACATGTATAACTTTTAGAACTTATCACGTGTATGGAAATCTAGGTTGAGTTTGATATTGGTGGCACCAACTGCAGTATTATGTAACGTATGGGTCAAAATGTGAAAATCCCTTTGTGTTTGATAGATGCTCATAAGATCCTGATGATTTGCCTCTGTCTTCACACACTGCCGACATTGGTACTTGCACTCTGACGCAGTACAGGTTGCACTTCTTCCTCTATGAACTGAATCTAAAAAATATACAAAGTTAACTGTTTACTACAAATGAAAATTAAAGGGTGTTCATGTATGAACAAGTGTGCCTTAACAGTGTTAAGCAGTGCTTCAACTTAGACTTGTGGTTAGCTTGATCAGGTCTATCGTAGTTTAGCCCATCTGTCAGTCGGGTTTTTTTCCCTCTAATTTATTTAAATTGATATTTTATAATACAGCTATGCAGGGCACATTTAATTTTAATTTTGAATTTATAAACATCATGAACATAATACTTTTGACAAGACCAAACAACCGCCACCCCCTGAAAAAAAGTCCAAACTTGGGGGAAAAAATCACCAGGGGTCCCCCTAGACAAACCACTTTTGAGATTTTACCCCCCTCCCCCCAACACCTCAGTCTGCCAACTGGCAGGTCCGCTTCCAAACTAAACTGAAAAATACATGATCACAGAGTTTCTCTGTATTAGCAGTTCCATGCTGATGATGCAACAGAAACAGACATTCATTTTGCCACTACGTGGGAACACTTTCAGTTGTGACAGGTAGCTCCAATGGCAAATCACACACAGATGCACTCATCAGTCAGCCACACCTATTATGTGCAAATGTAGTAAGAAATCCTATCTGCAAAACTTACCTTTACAAGTCCCATCAGGTATCAGTCAACAATTGCACAATGTCAACAAGTGTGTGGTACCTTTGGAGTTTCAGTTATTTTGATTTCAATCTGGGTCAAGCATTTTTAAATTAGTGTGCCAAAATAACATTGTGACTCACTGTCTGAGTTCCAGTGTTGGTGTACTGTAACAGTTATTTTTGAAATTTTCATAAGTTTTCTCAGCCTTGGGTCAAAGTTAGGGTTTACTCAACCCGATGGTTACTTTGTCGGGTGAAGTGTCATATTATCACCCACAACTATGACTATATGTAAAACAGATGATTTTTCCAACTTTCTGTTCATAACTTCAACAAAATACACCAACAGCAAATATAAATAGGTGCATTTGAGTCATATTACTAATATGTTAACAGCGGGTAGTATAAAGATGCCTGGGGATCATTCAAAACATCCACAACCATGACAAAGAGTGTGTGAATTTCCCGATTCTTTTTATTAATGTCATTTTGTTAAGCATTTTGGTAATTAATTCAAATAAAATGTATATTTTGGTCAGAGCAGCCTGGAAAGAAGTTCTAGACCAATCAGGCAAGTACTGGGAGATGTTTTGCTTGTCCGATGCAAAATTTACAGCTTTACTAGACCTGGGCTTGGGGCCAGCAGCTAACATCGCAGACTGTGCATGTGTGCTGGTGTGAAACTGAAAGTGCCATGCAATGCCATGGCCATGTCGATCTGCACACATCATTGCAAAGCTGAAATCCGGTCTACTTGTATATTACTAAATTTATGCATTTCATTAAATTTTGGTACAGGCTTATAAAATACAATGATACATTAATCTGTTATACAGTTGGTACCACACTATCAATGCCACACGGCCTTCACGCTTGATCGTGGGCGTCCGTGCCAACACGAACGTGCACAAAATTTCAAAACACACTCTCATCTGACTGCAATTGAACATTCCTTTGACATGTTTTTGTCCATCCAGAACAAAACAGTTTGTGTTGCCACTGTGCAGCACCTGTCGTTGAAAAAAATATAAGCAGAGGCCTTGAATCAAAACAGTGGAGATATTTTTCCAGCTGTTTGATGATGCAGAGTGAACAATTGGATTTTGACCATGTTGTTGTGGTCCTCCATGTACTGAAATCAGATCACCTGTCTGGACACACACATGCCGCACAAAATCTCATAAATATAATGAAAACTGCAAACAAATTCACAAATAAATTATATATAGGCCATAAAACTGCTATTGAAGTCCATATCTGTCATACAGTGATCCGTCTAAGAACTGCTTTTAACTCCTCATTCTCACTGTTTCTGCAATAAGTGAAGCAGTCATCCCATCTAGCATCCCTTTTGCCCAAGGCTCTTCATATTTAATGTTTTCTTGCATGGACGCAAAATAGACATGCAACCTTGTCCATGAAGGTAAGGATAAAAAGAAAACAAAACATACTGAAATACATAATAAAAAAAAAAAAAAAAAAAAAAAAAAACAGTGCCACCTGGTGAACAAATTGACAACTACAGGTCTGGTGCCTAAGAGTGTCCCTGTGTAATTTCCAAGCAATTGGGCGAGTGGTTTTGGAGAAGATTTTGTCAGACTTGTCTGAAAAAAAAAAAAAAAATTGTGAACAATGAAAAAATCGTTGGTGCACTACTGTTGGAAAAACTTTGTGCAGAGCCACTAGAGGAACATTGCCATCAAGTTTGAAGTGAATCCAGCTGATGGTTTCAGAGAAGTAAAAAAAACACACACACGCACACACAAATCATAAAAAATAGAAAAAAAACTGCAGCACCACCTGGTGAATAAATTAAGAACCAGCAATGTTCCTGTGTGATATCAAAGCAATTGGCTGAGTGGTTTCATAGATTTTTTAAGGTTTGCCCCCCCCCCCCCCCCCCAAAAAATCATGAAAAATCCAAAAATCACTGAAGTGTAACCATGTGAATAAACTTGGTAAGATCCACCTATGGTACATTGCAACCATGTTTGAAGTAAATCTTGCTGACGGTTTTGGAGAAGTAAAAATTATGAACTGTTGACAACTGACGAAGGACCATAGAATAAGCTCAGCTACTGACAAGTCAGCTGAGCTAAAAATGGTCATTTGGTAAAACTTTACTTTTCATCCATTTTCTTGTACTGCTCCGGACTTACTACAAAGTGCTCTATCTGCTAAAAATAGATACCATTAAGTAATGTGTAACCCATTTCAGGGTCTAAAATTCAAAGCCAAGTATCTCTGCAAAAAAAATAGACTTAATTAACATGGTATACATACATACATACATACATACATACATACATACATACATACATACATACATACATACATACATACACACACACACACAGACAGAGAGATAGACAGACAGACATAGACACTGAGTGCACACATATATACCCATGATAAATTATGTTAGTCATGCTAAGTAAGCTAATAGAAACGGGACAGGTGCATCTTTTGAATTTGCTTATTTACAAGATATAATGCCATACTTCAATTTCGGTGGCTCACCTTTATTCATGTATAACTTAGATGCAACCAAATTAATTAGTCATGATGACCCTTTTCATTAGTTAAGGCCTGACTTAGATGTTAACAAATGTGTATAATTTATTCTTTGGTACAGAAAGTTGATGGCTGTTGTTTAGTAGAGTGGTAAATATGGCCAACCGTTTCAAGTGATTATCGGTACCCGTCAAGGTAGTGTTTTATCGTCCAAATTATTCAACGCTTCCATTAATTACATATTGTTAAAACTAAGAGTGTCTATATGGGGCCTAAAGATTAATAAGGATATGCAAAATTGTTTTCCTTTTACGGATGATATTCATCTTATGGCACCCCATTTTTTCTCATTTACAATCTCTAATTAACATTTGCTAGTTATATGCTAGCGGTTGGTATTTTACATTTAACATCAAGAAGTCTCTCTGTATAATAGATGGCGAAAAAGGTTTCCTTTGTACTACCTCAGTAGAATCTTAGTGAAGCTACGTAATCCTTGAGAAACAAAATTTATTTATAAGGTGTAATTTTTTACAAGTGATCAAAAAACTTTGGCAGTGTCTGCACACAGCCCCTTGATGACAGGGAGCCGCCTTGAGCAGGCACTGCTGAATTACTTCTCATAGATTATTATTACTATTTTGTTATACCAAGTAAAGCAACCCAGCTTCTAACAAGCTTCACACAGCTTTAGCTATTTACCTTGGAATTTTCACCTGTCTATCCAATATTACGTCTCCTTTACACGCAGGTTCTGTTTGCCGATTTAGTGGAAGGTAAATTTAATTACGGTATTTTGTTTCATTCTCACACGCCATATGCTTTATTTAGACGTGCCATGACTTTCATGTCTTACTTGTGTGCAGTATCTGGATTTTTAGTTCCCTGTTTGTGGGGGTTTAGTAAAGTATTAATAGTAATACAGGAAAAGTAGCAGGAAGAATAAAGTAGGTTTCGTTTTCACATCATCTGTATCAGAAGAAACGAGTTCCTTCCCAAACGCTCAAACACATAAAATTCTTTGATCACTAGTTTATTGTGATAAGCAACATAATTGGTTCACTTTGTCTGTACGTTCAATCTATCACTTGAGCCTGAAACATACAAGAATACATATCTAATGTAACAAAACAAGAATCTTAACTAAAACAAAATTAGTGTAAAAAAATCAAAATACTGCATTGTAAATGATGTAGTTTTTATGTGATAACATGTACTCATTATATGTGTGTCACCAGAGGAATTAATGTGTTAGACAACTTGTGTTCTACTTAATTGTGATCGTCAATTAATTACGTGAACCAGCTGTTCTTTCGGTTTATCCAGTTCCCACATATAAATGACACGAAAGGAAATCGTGCATAGAATCATACCTTTAAGTCCTCCTAAATATGATGATATTCAGTTTGCAACATGCTTTGTTGCTTAAAAGTTACTCCATAAGCCACACACACTCATGTTCAGGCCCCAATTGTTGAGAATAAAGCAAACAAACAAGGACCAATGTTTATAGAAGAATGTCGGAAGGTGGCAATGTGTTTATGTTTCCGTTCTTCAAGAATTAAGCTAAAGATACCGAATATGACAATCAGCTAGCCCTTTCAGGGTCCAGCATTATGTGCAGTGTCAATGTAATAACTTAAATACTTCCAAAGTTATTCAGTCAACACTGACATTGAGTTTAAGGGTCCTGGGACATTGGACATGTTGTCAAAGTGGCCCTTTGGAGTCTTAACCAAGCTGTTATGGGGGGGGGGGGGGGCTAATGATGTGCGACATTCAAGTTGAAGTTCACTTAGTTTTGATTTAAACATAATTTATTCACAGTTGGATAGCAGGGTCAGCCGTATACAAATCCCTCCTGGAGAAAAGACAGGAGGCACGGGATGAAACAATAGGAGACAATCATGGAGGGGCTTAATACCATGAAGTATGTGTGAATAATAAACATTTTACCGACCATGGTTACAATCGATTTTTAAGTAAAACCAAAGAAGAAGCAAGAAGACAAAAACAACACATTCAGTGGAATATGGGTAAATTATGAATGATGAAATATGATTAAAAATCTGGAAATATCACATACTGTAATGACAGACTAGTTTGGGATCATGTAATGGCACCTAAATCAAGTCTTTTTGAATTAGATGTGTAATTTTGAACCGCTTAAATATTGACCCTCTTATGTACAGCAGCAATCATTAGAACAACAAAGTACTGTATGTAGAGTAAAGGAAACAATTTTCATTATAAAATCTTGCAAAATATGTGGTCGGGACAAGAAAAAAAAGTATTGCCAAACATCCTCCATCCCTTGACCACAGCTGCATAATAGATAATCTCTGACACAGATCCTGTACAATTAACTGTTCGCTGTAAGCTGTCCATTGGTTACCTTGCATGTCGACATATTTTTTTCTGCAAGCTATTACTTTAACAATCAATGCCTGTCGACGAAACTCTAATTCGCGTTATGGAATTTGACAATTTGTCCAATAGCGTAGCTGACTTGCTGCGGCAGAACTTACACTTTCTTTGGGATCTCAAAGGATGAAAGGAGGCCAGCAGGCAATTCAAGCAGAACAACCAAAAACAGAGAATATTGAATATTACGTCTCTTTAACACACAGGTTCTGTTTGCCGATTAAGTGCAAGGTAAATTTAATTATGGTATTTTGTTTCATTTTCACATGCCATATGCTTTATTTTGACGTGCCATATGATTTTCATGTCTTAGGGTAACGACGGGTAATATGGGTCCGCGAGTAATATGGGCACCGCCTCTAATTATGATGCAAAAAACGCATTTTATGTCAGAAGTGCCACATGATCAAAAAGCGTGTAGCAGACGACGCAGCCATAACAAGGCCTGGTTGTACAGGTCCGAAAAAAGTGAGCCTAAGGAATGTATAAAATAACAACATAACTTTCTTACAATGTAACTATAAATTTCACCCCTTCCTGACACAAAATGCATGATCTACAGTGGAAAAAGGCAATGTTTTATGACAAAGAAATGTTCATTTTGTTCACTGATGGGCGATCATTGGATCACATGATTAAAATTTTCTTGGTGAAGGTCAGAACCTAAGGCATGTGACGTGCATGTAATATGGGCAGGGTGTGCCCATATTATACAGAGGGGACCCATATTAAACACACGAGAGACCCATATTATACGCACAGACCCATAATACCCGTAACATACCCTGCTTTACCTGTCTAAGATTACAGGCCTACGAAAGCACTGAAGGTAGACCTATTAAAGGGTAGGCCTACCACAAGCCACATGGTGATGAGGTCCGAGGCCAACTATTTCATCTAGGCTCAGGCCCGAGGCCAACTAGGCCTATTTCATCTAGGCCTATAGCCTATTTCTTATGTAGCATTCAGTAAAAATAACAGTAGGGTCTACTTCGCTGGCTGAATTACCCAGGCCTATGTACTATTCTTAATATGCCTACATATTTCTACGGTAAGCCTGAAACGATTCTTTATGTCAGCATAGATTTAGGGCTGAGTTACTGGTAATATTATCTTGTTTAAGGTGGCGATCTAGTGAAGACTAATATACTGCTCCTTTGTTTTATTAAAGTGTGTGTGTCAGCACACAGTTTTCTGTTTTTCTAGGAATTCTTTCTTTCTTTCTTTCTTTCTTTCTTTCTTTCTTTCTTTCTTTCTTTCTTTCTTTCTTTCTTTCTTTCTTTCTTTACCGGCAAATTTGTCCGACATTTCATTTGAAAAGTATTATATGTAGAAACTCCAAACTTGGCACAATTATACTTCTATGGATAAAGTCTGGCCTTTTTATAATGAGAGGTCATGCTTTTCAAAATTATGCAAATGAGGGCTAATTAAAGTTTTAAATCTTCAATATCTTATATACTATAGTAGATGTGGTTCCGAGTGTATAGGAGTTCGATCATAGCAAGGTAAAGGTCATCACAAAGGTCAAGGTCATGTCAAGGTCAAAGGTCATGTCAAGGTCAGAGGTCAATTGTAAGTCAAAATGTCATTTTTGAGGTCAAGGTTTGCTTCAGATAGAGGTCATCTCAAGGTCAAAGGTCATATCAAGGTCAAAGGCCACCTTCCATGGTAACTTTCTTCTAGTCATAAGTTGGTCAATTTTTATCCAATTTTGATCATGTTGGGCTCAAATGGTAGCTATGGTAACACTACACATTTTGAATTTTACATGTGACCTCTAAAGGTCAAAGGTCAAGGTCATTTGGACCTTTGAAAGTTTCATCCATCTAATTCTAATCAAGTTGGACTCAAATTGTAGGTATTGCAACAATGCACATTTTTATAAGAACATGTAACCTCGAAAGGGCAAAGGTCAAGGTCACGTGGCCCTTTGAAAGTTTCATCTTGCCATAACTTGGTCAATTTTCATCCTGTTTGGTTCATGTTGAGTTTAAATTTGGGTATTGTAACACTGCGCAATCTGCATGTGACCAACTTCTACTAGGGGGTTGTTGACCATTGCGCACCTAATGAATTAAAACTAAAAGTTGCAGCAATTTAAATTATGCTAAATAGCACCATTAGAAATTTTAAATCTCTAATAACTTCAAAGCTATAATAGATAGAGATTCCATTCGAACTTGTACTCCTGTGTTATGGAATAGTTGTGCATTGCCACACCGATATGCTTTGAAGACACACACACTGATTTGCTATGCAGCAAATCACCTTTTCTAGTTTCTTTCTTTCTTCTTTCTTTCTTTACAGGCAAATTTGTCCGACATTTCATTTGAAAAGTATAACACGTAGAAACTCCAAACTTGGCACAATTATACTTCTATAGATAAAGTCTGGCCTTTTTATAATGAGAGGTCATGCTTTTCAAAATTATGCAAATAAGGGCTAATTAAAGTTTTGATTAAAGGTTTTCAGCCCTTTTAGAGTAAAACGAACAATAATTCAACTCGGGAACGGACAGTAGACACATTGTGTAATTTTAACACCTTTAAAAGAATATGAAGTCATTTTGAACCCTTGCAGAAAAATTTATAGATCACGTTTGTGGCTTAGGTTGGTTTAATTTCGGCATATGTTAGTTTATGATGGGCATATTATGCCCAAATTACCCTCACCTCCGGGTTACATGGGCACTTTCTAATTTTTCAATTTATTTGTGTAAAATAAAATCTGTTTGAATAATAAGAGCAAAATATTGATAAAATGGTACCTTATTCGATGTTTTATAGAAAACAATTGGATACCTTGTGTTACCTTTCTTCTCTTTTGATTTTTAAGCAAAAATAGTTAGGGGGCCCATATTACCCGACTTTACCCTACTTGTGTGCAGTATATGGATTTTTAGTGCCCCGTGTGTGGGCGTTTAGTAAAGTAATAATAGTAATACAGAAAACGTAGCAGGAAGGATAAAGTAGGTTTCGTTTTCACACCATCTGTATCAGAAGAAACGAGTTCCTTCACAAACACTAAAAGACATAAAATTCATTGATCACTAGTTTATTGCGATAAGCAACATAATAGATTTACTTTGTCTGTATGTTCAATCCATGTGTGTCTCTTAATACCTGGTTTCGTTCAATGGTAGGTTAGAATGCATCTTTGCCATAGTAGTTTCCTCTGTAAGAAACGCAAATAACAAATATTAGGTCTTTTCGTGTCCCTTAGGAAAGGTTGATTTGCAATTTGCTGCCTAGAGCTTCACACGGAAATAAATACCTGTCTCAATACACATAACTGAACAGCTTACTCTAAATTTCTATCTTGACTACTCATTGTCGGAAAGCTCTACATCTAAAACCGAAAATGCAAACACTCTCTCTATATGTATTCACAGTGCTATTACATTCACTTACCAAAACACTGGTATGAAAATACATTATGTATATACATACTTAAACAAATGGTGTTTGTAAATATACTGTCCTTGAGCATTGCACATTAGCGATCCATATAGTGGGGAACAGAAATGCCTCAGAAAATTACAATACTTATTTCTATCATTTTATTTTATTTCGCTTTATTGCAGTTTGGCAATTTTATTTTATTCCATTATGTAACCAGTAGCAAATGTTGCCCCTTAAAGATATTAACTCCATTAACTTGAACTGGTTGTTTAATCTATGGACGCATATTTCATCACATAAATGTGTCAGTGACTTTAAAGAGGAACTACCATTTGTGATCTCCCCTAAGCGGATTTTTAAAGTGACAAAATGGAACTAAGAATTTATGTCAAAGGTAACTTACGCTGGGAAATAGTCACAGACAAAATAAACCATATCATAGCCCATCATGAAATTGGAACATTTTTTGTAACCACATCCAACTTTTTTCGTCGCCTTCCATACAATCTGAAGTAGTAAATAAAATACCCCTTTCACATTGCTTATAAAAGATGTCTGTTGAAATTTTGGAAATTCTCAATGCTTTGCCTTTTGCAACAATTAACTGTACTGTCAAAAATGGCTTATAATGTTAGAATGTAGATAATGTTTTAGAGACCTATCCGGTATACGTCATTAAGCAATCAGAATATATAAAGCTCACCCTCCCCCAAACAAAAGTTGATTTAGTTTCCCAGCAGAAGTGTGTAACGGCTAGTAATCATTAAAGAGATGAATATTTAAAAATGGTTTAAGATTTTCACCTGAGTGTAAGAAACGCACCTGAGTGTAATGACCACAGACTTTTGAACAAGATCCAGGATATTTTGGACCTGTCCAGTCATGCTTCTCTTCTCCCCAGGCTTCTATACCGCCGGCTACTCCACCCTTAGCCTCCCAGGCTGAGTGAGCATAGATGTTTTGACCTAATTTTTTTCCAGCCTGACTTCCACATCTGAATTGCAAAAACATCAGTTAAAACCTCTTTTTTCTCAAACTGGCTTTGTCTGATCTCAGTGGAAATTATTAAAATACACAATGATCAATCAAACAGTTTCAAGTACAGCTCATATACAAGATTTGAATATTGATCCAGATCAACAAACAAAACTCAACATAAAACTTATGACCACACATTTTCAGTCATGCAATAATGAAACGCATCAGTCTAATCAACGTTTAATACTAACATAATATTTCGTATATAATTTGCTTTAATAACAACTAAAATTTACGCCGCCAACTATTAACATTAAGTTCAAGGGTGTCCCCATGAAGAGGTATACTGAAGCTTGACAAGAGAGAATGTGGTGTTCACATGCAAATGTACACACTCATCAAAGGGTTCATGTTCATACTGTTCAGATACAAATAATAGAACGTTGTTCTGCCCCACAAACATCTTTAAGTTGCCTTAAGCACAATGACATGGAGAATAATATCAATAGCATTTATTGTTTAGAGCAACACAAAAAGTGAGACAAAGCCGGGTCAGATATATGTCTCATTGTTTTTTTGTGACCGCTTACCAGGACGTCATG
The DNA here is from genome assembly GCA_964020975.1 of Hermodice carunculata. Taxonomy (NCBI): domain Eukaryota; kingdom Metazoa; phylum Annelida; class Polychaeta; order Eunicida; family Amphinomidae; genus Hermodice; species Hermodice carunculata. The sequence goes on from OZ026612.1 coordinate 37,832,951, forward strand.
GCTTTGCCCAGGTATGTGGAATAATGGAATCATTCTATAAAGCACTGTGAAAACACTATCATTCTCAGTTCCCATGTCAGGTTAGTACAGCCATTGTGTCTTTAATACCTCTCAATTCAAGAGACTATTTCCCGTATTGCAATTATTATTCCTTTTATTAATTTAATTATTTATTATCATGCAATGCATTATACTGCATATCATACCCGTCAAGCTTAGCATGGCC